>JARYHS010008074.1:346612084-346828830 GCA_031002005.1 Vandiemenella viatica
TTCATTAGCTCGACATTCTGATCATTACTGCTATTATCAAAATATTCATCCACCCTCTTTACCTCGGATTCGCCATTAGGACTGCTAGTATTTCTTGTCGGACCTTGCAAATCATTGCTCGCATCTCCCACATTTAGACTAATTGCACCAGTACTGTCTGTCCGCCAACCCGACATTTTACTTGTATCTTCGAAATCACTTCCTACATTCATTTTCATTAAATCAACGTAATTACTTGCCATATTTATCAAAAAAAAATTGACGTACCCAACACACACAAAAAAAATTATTTGGAACAACAAGAAATTCTTTTGACACACAACATTTCCTGCTTTATCAAATTAAATCATTAATACCCTTAGTACCACACTGATATCAACGCCGATAACATTGACAAGAGAAACCAAGAAACCAACTTTACTTACTACTATTCTTTGTAGCTTCTGTAAAACATTTCAGAAATGCCAGAACAGAATTAATCCACTCCAGAACAGAGCTGAAATTTAATCCAAACACACACCATACAAATAGAAAAAAAATTATATAATTACTTATAAATAAATGCCCCCCTTTTTGTTTCAATAATTTTCTTTATTTCTCTGCCTTATTAATTACGAGATATCCACAGACGCCTAATTTTAAGGTAAACATTCTACTAGATTCCTTTTACAAATTAGTTTTAACTTCTTTTACAATAATCTATTGTTATCCTTGAATTTAATTCTTTACTATTATTAGAATTTAAAGTTGTTGCAGTTCAAATCTGTAAACTTTGTCTCTCAATCAAAATTAATTTCAACAGTTAAACTTTTACGTTAATTTTCAGTCTTTAGTGTTTACCACACAGCAACAACTTCTTAGTGCTCTCCCAATCACTTTAACTACCGACGACTCTTCTAGTAGTCCCACGTAGATTAAATAAACATAGATCGGTACTTTGCCCAAATGCGCCATTTCCGCTTCGTAGTTCTTCGTCCGCCACGTTGTCGTTTCAGCAGACTTGTCCACCTCCGTTCTGCAGCATCACCATCAGAAGATTCCTCTAGCCAGAAATCAATACTTACAACTTCTGCTGCTTTACCAATTCTGACAACCTGGTCCACATGCAATCCGCCGCTTCACAAAACCTCAGATCATGGCAAGGTAAGCCACATGTCACCTCTCCTTCTCACATTTACAGTAAACTAATTACTGTGTGAGGCTATTATATTTGGGAGGTTGTATCCTGTTTTGTACGTTCAGAAGGGCGTACTGGAAGGATTAATTCCAAAATGTTAACTAATAACGTAACCTTTTCGGTTCCAAGAATATCCTTGCTTGAAACCCGGCCCGTAATGCTAAGCGCAACAACTTTACTGAGTTTTTTTTTTATTTTTATAAGTCTAGCAACTACTAAATAATAAAAATATTACATAAGTATACTTCAGTTTTAATCTCACCACTTAACACATTTCTTTTCTAAAATTACATCACAGCCGCAGCAAGACTTTTTGTTTGTACGTGCTTCTGTACGTATCTTTTTCTTCTCTCTCAAGACAATAATACTTCCTCTCTCTGACTCTCCAAAGACAACAACACTAATCCTACTTAAACCTAAGAACTTATAACTACCCCAGTACAATATTAAAAACGTCTGTGGAACTCGTTACATTACAATCTCAGAGTATTTACATTTTTTTAAATTATTAATTATTAATTAATACGAAAATATAAATAATAATATATATATATACATTGATTGGAGATTAAAGGTTGCAGGCGTTAGGTTGCACCACGACAACGCGCGACCGCATGTCTCTCGACAGACCACCGCCCTACTGGACAAATTTGGCTGGAAATTGCTTGATCATGCCCCCTACAGCCCTGATCTTGCTCCCAGCGATTTCCACTTGTTCCCGAAATTGAAGCAACACTTGGCTGGACAACGCTTCAGTACAGATGAAGAGGTGAATTAAGCGGTCACCAAGTACATCGGCGGCCTGGCGGCGGAGTTCTTCGAAGCGGGTTTTCAGAAGTGGATAACTCGTCAGAAAAAATGTGTTGAAAGATCTGGCGACTATGTAGAAAAATAGTTTTGAAATACAAGCTTTCAGATGGTGTACTTATTTATTGCAATAAAAAATGTCTTAACCCTGAAAAAAATGTGGGAACCTTATTTTTTACTTGCCCCTCGTACGTGAAAAGAGGAATTCCACACCATGAAATTTTCCTTCCATCCCTGCAACTCATCGAAACAGTCGGCATTGAGGTGATCACGGCTAATGGTAGTATCTCTGTCATTTCAACCTACCGTCCACCATGGTGGCATCTCCTTGAGGCTGAATTTATATCGCTTGCATCCATCCGTGGTAAGCTTTTAATCGGGGGTGACTTCAATGCTAAGCATACAGACTGGCACTGCAGGATCACCAATCAAGCAGGTAAATTTCTGCGGCGTGTGTCCAACAGACACAATATGTGTGTTTGGGAACCTGAAGAACCTACACACTATCCAAGTGGCAGAGGCAGACCGGATATCCTTCATGTCCTCATCTCTAAGGGCATTACAGGATTTTTTTTGCAGCCTCTACAATGAACAGTATGTCATCCGATCATCTGCCTGTTATAGTGGAAGTTGGCGTGGGTTCCTGGCAGCCGACAGACAGGCCTACCTTCGACTTTAGGAAGACTGACTGGTGAAAGTACAGGGAGTTGTTAACGGAGGCGCTGGAAGAGTTCCCAGTTGGCGGAAACACTGACGACGCCTTAGAATTCTTCGAAGGCGCAGTGAAAAATGTAACTACAGCTACGACACCAATGCAGACTCACATTGCTTCTTCTCCACATCTCCCACCGCACTTCCTTTTTGCGATCTGACACAAAAACCGCATTGCCAAGGAGTGGAGGCTCACTAAAAACCCGGCAACCAGAACGTTGTTAAATCGCCTCCAGCGAGAGCTGAAGGTGTCTCCATCGGAGCATCGAAATCGGGAGTGGGAATCCCACCTCTCTATGATACGTCCCGAAGATGGAACACTCTGGTCTCAAACCCGTTGGATCACCAAGAAACGGTGTAGACTTCCATCTCTCCAAGGAGAGCGCGGCGTTATTTACCGCTCTGCAGACAAAGCAAATGTCCTGGTGGATGTGTTGGAGAGAAATTTTCAACCAACGTCGAACAGGTGGCCATCGTGAACTGTCGTCTATGTGCTCTCTTTGTGGCAGGAGATGATGAAGTGCACGATATCGAGCTTGTTACTCCTCAGGAGATCCTCAGCTGTGTAGCCAGACTGCATCCGCATAAAGCCACGGGTCCTGATGAAATTGGAAATATGTGCCTCAAGAATCTTCCACCGGTAGCTGCAGACTATCTTGCTAAGCTTTTCAACACCATAATTTAGACGAATACATACCCACGTCGGTGGAAACACGCGGAGGTGGTTCCAGTTCATAAGAGCGGGAAGGACCCAAGCTTCCCGCAAAATTATCGCCCTATCAGCTTGCTGCCTGCAGTCAGCAAGGTGTTTGAGCGTCTCCTGCTCAGGCACCTTAATCATCACATCAAACGATTCGGCATTATTCCCCACCACCAACTATTGTTTCGTCGTGGCCACTCGACAATCCAACAGCTGATGAGAGTTACAGAGGCTGCGACGCATGCTTTTAATATATTGTGGCCTGGTACTTTTAGACATATCACGAGCCATTGATTCAGTCTGGCACTTTGGACTCCTGATGAAATTATATGACCAGGGATTCTCACGTCATTTAATCAATTTGCTGAGGTCGTATCTCGAGGGACGAACTTTCTGCGTACGAGTTGGCGCAGAACTTCATCTCGACGACTAATCATGGCAGGTGTTCCTCAAGGCTCGGCGTTAGGACCGACCTTATACTCACTCTATACTGCTGACGTGCCAACTCAGCCAACAGTCCATACTGCCACCTAAGCTGATGATACGGCGTTCTTTACCAGCAGCCACAGCAGGACAATAACCACCCTCCGCTTGCAGGAAGTCCTGCAGAAGACCGTAGCTTGGGCGAGGCGGTGGCGGATAGAAATCAACCCCGCCAAAACTCAGGCAATTATGCTCACCAGAAGATTGGGGCCTCGTCAGCGAATTCAACCTGACATTCAGCTTCAGTTAAATGGGAAAAGCATACAATGGGCCAGAACAGCCCGCTTTCTCGATGTGACACTCGACAGTTGACTGACGTGGCGTGCACACGTTGAAGATGTTCGGAAAAGAGCTAGTGCCAGACTACAAGCCCTGTATCCAATTTTGAACAGGGACAGCAATCTCGCAGCATCTATGGGTGTGCGTCTTTACTGCTCATTGGTCAGGCCGATACTCGAGTACGCCTGTCCAGTGTGGGGATACGCGGCCGCGACTCATCATCGCCACCTGCGAACAATACAAAACAGAGCTATGTAGAGAGCCTTACATCTTGACACGAGGTTTCCTACCTCTGCCCCTGCATGAAGCTGCAAATTTACCAATGTTGAAAGATCGGTTCCGCCAGCTTGCGAAAAAGTTCTACAAACAATGTTATATACCTAGAAATCCATTTTTAACGAGCTTGGCAATTATCCGATGGATGTTGGACCACATAACCGACCACTGAAGATTTTTCAACAATAATAAAAAAAAACGCCTATATGAAGACATACCATACGAGAAGACAGGCAACATCTACGTAAATTACCGTATCTGATAAAAGAGAGTATAGACCTGCAACCAATTTCCTCGGTAAGCTTTTTCATCAATGCTAACATTGTCGCAGGCTCCCAGTATATCAAGGAAGATTGCTCCTAAATATTATTTGCTGCAGAATGGCAAATTGATATCAGTAGTCAGGACAGCCAGGTTATCTGCCGTACGTTTGCGTTTTCTAAATCGATCTTGTGAATAAAGAATTAAGTTATCTGACTCCGCTCACCATTCCAGTCTGTTTTTTGCATGGCGTTCCAACGTTTTCCCAACGCAAGACATTTGTGATATAGGCCTGTAGCAGAACGCTTTAGTGGGGTCTTTATCTAGTTTTAGTACTGGAATAATAACTTTAGTCCTCCATTCTATTGGGATAGGTTTGTTCATCGACTTTTGGTTAAAACTATTGAACAGTATCTGTAAACCAGATTCTGGAATATTAGATAGCAGAGAATAATGTGTTCCAATTATTCCAGGAGAAATATCAGAATAATGCTTAAGAGCTTGTTGAAATTCTTTCATAGAGAACGGAAAGCACAGCTGGTGTACAGATGCTTCAAGAGGGATGAGATTGAATATATAGTCCTGAAATTGTACTGTTGTAGGAGCAAATTTTTTCTACAAATTCTTTTACAATTAACGGTTTAATCTTGCTAATACCGAAGTTGAATTTATTGTCATTAGGCTTCTGACTGTTGCCCAAATGTTTGAAATATTTGATTTCATTTCTAAGGATTCGTGATACCGCATCCAGTTTATGCGATTTTGCCTTTTCAAAGCTCTCTTATTACAAGAGTTGATTAGCAAATATGCCATATAGTGTTGCATATCGGGATTCTTGCGGTACGATAGATAGATAGATAGATAGATAGATAGATAGATAGATATGTTCACTTTGATCCCATGTGAGAATAATCTCGGGGATGTGGAACAGTACATACACTTATTAGTAATGTCAATATTACTATATAATTGATAATATTATTATATATTGACAACAAGTTAGCAACAACCCATTAGTATAACCAATATCTCCTGTAATCTACAAATACAATCCCGAGTTAATTAATAGTTATTATGTGGAACAGTGTAAACACTTGTTACCAGCATCTAATAACCAGTTATTTTCTTACCAACCAGTTACCATGTAAGGTTTCACTGTAATTTGTGACTACATATTATATTATGTTAGTTGTTATGTGGAACAGTACACACACCTATTAGCAATATCAATTATATTACCAACAACTCATAAGCAGTCAATTACTTAAAAACCTGTTAATATGATAATTTTTCACAGCAGTTTTTGAGTGCATGCTATCCCATGTTAGTTACTATATATGAGTGAAATTTTGTAAACAGTGTAATTAGTTCATTTGTCAAGTTTCAACAGAAAGAAAAACCATATATCATTTTAGTAATTGTGGATAATTTTGTCTTTTTTTTTTTTTTTTTTTAACAGTTTAACGTCCCTTTTTAACAACGTGGTCTTTAGAGACGGGAAAGGATGGGGGCAAGGAATGGGAAGGAATTCGGCCATGGCCTTTTGAAGGAAGCATCCCGGCATTCACCTGGAGTGATTTAGGGAAACCATGGAAAACCCAAATCTGGATGCCCGGACGGGGATTCGAACCGCCGTCCTCCCGAATGCGAGGCCAGAACGCTATCCGTTACACCACCACGCTCGGTGATAATTTTGTCACCTTCCCCTTCCATACACCATATACACTATTTTATCAGTCATTCTTAGTTACCAAATTCCAAGAAGAAAATTCTTTTACAGAGTAAAAGCAGAAACTCTTTCAGTTTGGACTTAAAGTAGTTGGGTTTTTGTAGATAACATTTAATTTCTGTTGGTAATACATTGAATAAGGAAGCTCCAGTAAATATTAGCCCTTTCTGAACAATTGACAGTGATTTGTAATCCTTGTGAATATTATATTTATTCCTAGTATTATGGCTATGTATGTCAGCATTAAGATTGAAGTGTTCAGGATTTTCTACTACAAATGATAATACAGAGTATACATACTGTGCTGGCATTGTTAGAACACCCAGGTTTTTAAATAGATTTCTGCACGACGTCTGTGGGCTTGCTCCACAAATAGTTCTTATAGCACGCTTTTGCAATTTAAATACCCTCTGTGCTTGTGACGAGTTTCCCCAGAATGAGATGCCATAAGTGAGCAGGGAATGAAAATATGCAAAATATACTAACTTTCTGGTTTCTATATTAGCTATTCTAGATATTACCCTCAGTGAAAATGTTGCAGAATTCAGTTTTTTAAGAAGTTGTTGAATATGCTGTTTCCAGTTCAATTTGTTATCTATATATACACCCAGGAATTTTGTGAAACTGCTTTCATCGATTGCTTTTCCTTCTGATATCACATTATAGCTGTCCTTTGTTTTATTTTTTGTAACAAACTGAAGTAACTGTGTCTTTTCTACATTAAGTATTAGTTTGTTGGCATTAAACCACCTGTTAATTTTCTTTATAACTTCATTTGCTGTGTTTTCGAGGTTTTGTGCTGATGGGTCTTTCAAGGACATGCTAGTATCATCTGCAAAGAGCACCATGTGTTCATTATCACCTAGTATATGTGGGAGATCATTTATATAGATTAAGAACAGCAGAGGACCAAGAATTGAACCCTGAGGCACACCACATTTAACTATACCCCATTCTGAGTTTATAACATCTCCTGTATTAACATCTTTCAGTGATACACATTGCTTTCTATTTTCCAGGTATGATTTAAACCAATGTCCTGGCTTACCACTAACTCCATAGTGGTCTAATTTACCTAGTAGAATCTCATGATCAACACAGTCAAAAGCCTTAGCAAGATCACAGAATATACCTAGGGAATTTAATTTTTTATGCATTGATTCCAATATGTTGTTTACAAAAGCAAAAATTGCTGAATCTGTTGAAACGCCTTGTCTAAAACCAAACTGTACTTTACTGAGTAGGTCATTTTTTTGTAAATGTGCATACACCCTTCTGTACATTGCTTTTTCAAAGATTTTTGAAAATGCTGGTAGAAGTGAAATGGGTCTGTAATTCTCAATTTTTGAGGTATCACCCTTTTTATAAAGCGGTTTGATTATTGACTTCTTGAGTGAGTCAGGGAAGATACCTTCTTCAAAAGAACTATTACAAATATGACTAATAACTCTACTAATGCTGGTGTTACATTGTTTCACTACATGGGTTGAAACCTCATCATAACCAAATGACTTTTTATTTTTGAGGGATTTAATAATTTTTTCAATTTCATTTTGACTGGTGGGAAATATAGACATAGGTGCTGTTTTTGGTGACAAGGATTTAAGTATTGCTATAGCATCCATATTCCCAATATATTTTCCTTTTATTTTTTCAGCAACTGTTAAGAAGTAGTTATTGAAAGCACTTCCTACATAAGAGGGGTCAGTTACAAGCTTATCATTAATGCTTATAGATATAGGTTTATGTTCAAGGGATGATACAGTTGTTTCTCTTTTAATAATGTTCCAAACACTTTTTATCTTATTATCTGAACTACTAATCTCATCGTTTATGGCCAAACGTTTAGCTTCTTTTATTACTTTGGTTAAAATTCTACAGTAAGTTTTGTAATATTGTCTGAGAAGCATATTATCAGTATTCCTAACTTTTACATACAATTCCCTTTTATGTCTGCAAGATGTTTTAATACCAACTGTAACCCAATTTTTATTTACTCGTTTTTGACCAATTGGTGCTAGTTTTGTAGGGAGACACCTTTTGTAAATTTCTAAAAACCTTTGGTGAAAGTAATTGAATTTATTGTTTACCCCTTTTAATTTATAAACAGTGCTCCAGTCCTCATTGAGAAGTTCATCATTTAATATTTTTATTGAATTGTTCTTTAATGGCCTAACTCTGACAAATCCTTTCTTTTTGTTACATTCATTTCCCACAACATCCAAAATAATTATTTGAGCATTATGGTCTGACAAACCATTTTCCATTGGAACTGTTTCATATATTTCTAATTTATTGTGCTCTACAAGAATGTTATCAATAATGGTACTACTATCTTTTTGTGTTCTAGTTGGGAAATTTACAGTTTGATAGAGATTGAATGATCTAAGCATTCCTAGAAGATAATCTGTCTGGTTACATTCTACAGCAAAATTTATGTTGAAGTCTCCACAGAGGATAATTTCCCTTTTAGTACGTGATAAGTTTATTAGAACCGCCTCAAGTTTATTACAAAATTTACTGAAGTCTCCTGTGGGAGCCCTATAAACTGTCAGCACTATAAGATATTTGTTTTCTAATTCTAACTGTATTGCACAACATTCAAAATCTTTTTCTATACAGTATTTACTTACATCTAACGATTTTGTCTCAGTATTTTCGCTTACATATATTGCTGCACCACCCATTCTCATCTCTGACCTGCAATAACAAGAAGCTAATCTATATCCAATAAAAGGGAGGAGACCTATTTCAGAATTCTTCAGATGATGTTCTGTCAGACATACGATATTTATGTTAAGATTCAATGATTTTTGGGTTTCTTCTATAGATATTATGAACTCATCAAGTTTGCTTGAGATACCCCTAACGTTCTGATGGAACAAAGCTATTTTAGACTGACATTCTTTATTTTTTAATGTAATACCATTATTTACATTTCTTAAATAACTCTTCCTACTCTTGACATTTGGCCTAAAAAAGACTGAGTCCTACCACCAATTACCACTGGGATGGGGTTCACATCCAACCTGCCTCTCCTGATGCTATTGGCAATCAGTTGCGTTAGCTTCTGCTTGCCCCGAACATTTAGGTGGAGTCCATGGGAGGTATGGTCACTCCGTGTTATGCCAGAAACATCTATCAAACCAATGTGTGTTCGGTCAGCCTGACACAATGCACGCTTCAGATCTGCCTGTGTACGCTGTACATGACCACGCATCCAGGGTTGATCATAACGCCTGAACAGGTCAACAAAACCAACATTGGTGTGAGTGGTGTTTTTAGCAATGTTGTCAATGTCTGTTTCAACACAATAATTGAGATTTCTGGACAGACTGTTTCCAGGACCCCCAACTATAATTATATGATCCTCTTTAGTAAGATCTTTCCCCAGGTTTGAAATTTCATCCACAACATTGCCAAGTTCTGCATTAGGCTTAAATATACTACACACCTCAACATCAGAGCCCAGGCTTGACTGTAGCATTGCACTTAACCCCCTACCGTGACTACTTCCAAGCAATAACACCTTCTTGGATTTCTTTTTTCGAGCTTTGCACAATGTGTGCTTTTTTACAGCTTTGTTGCAATGAGACAGCCCTGCTGTGGTATCTGATACATCCTCAGTTAGATTCTCCAACACCCCAAAAGTATTGGAAACTTCCAACTGAAAATTTGTAGAATGCAGGTCCTGTTGTTTCATTCCAGATTTGGCTGCAATCCACTGGAATTCCTTAACATTTAATGCTGCTTTTTCAGCCTTCAAAACATTGAGTTCTTTTGTTAATTCAGCCACTGTGGATTCGAGACAAGAGATCCTACTTTCTAGTTCCCTCTTTTCCTTGCTACTTTTGCAAGTCAAACAACTCCAAGGAGAGTAAAGTGCATTCTCAGCTTCCATGTAGCCACATTTCGGATGAAAACGAACTCCACAATCATTACAGCTGTTTCCCTGCTTTACAACCCTGCGACAGCCACCACACTTCATGCTCATTGCGATTTTAAACAAAACAAACTATGTGCCCTTGAAGCGAGTTGTAACTTAACCTATAAATACCTTTCCTTATTATGCAATATAATTTCCACAAGACACACCTTTCTCCGTTTACCACGCAAGCAAACCAATTTTAACAATAAACCTGTTAGTAACTGCTTGTTTCCTTCACTGATAGAAGATTAATTCCCTATAACGGTTATTAGTATAATGTAAACAACACACACGAGTTTTAAACTTGTCGAACCAACACCTTTTTGAACTATTTAATCTATGATACTTTTACTATGAAAATACAAGCCGTCTTTGAGCCACTGCTCTAAACATGTTGGATCCCACCACACAGGAAGTCGAGTTTTTTCCTGGAATTACTGTAATGTTTTCGTTGTATTGCTTTATCCGCCACTCTTGATGTTGCATTTGTAAGTTTTCTGTACTCAGCATACCCAGTCGTTTGTTCCGTGATATTCTTCTTCTTCGACGAGTCTCTTAATTGAACCCAATCAGCTCTATTTGTATTTCACGTCATTGCTGGATGAGCAGGAGGTTCTTTAGTTTGTTAACAGGACGGAATAGTGATCGGATCCCATTGAGTCTTTTAGCACCTGCCACGTGGATATGGATGCTAAATTGGCAGAACAGAGCGTGAAGTCTACTGCCGAAGGATACCTTCCTGGTATCTGCACAAGGATTGGATTCCTGTCGTTCATTACTACCAAATTATGATCATCTAATATGTCGCTAACTATCAATCCTTGATGGTTATTGTATCGACAGCCCCAATTTACGGGCGAGTTGGACCATTAAGCGCGGTCGTAGTTTCCTGAACTGATTCTTGAAGCGCTAGCGTCGGCGATAAATCTCCATGCAGCTATGCTGTCCACCGTCATGTGGAAGTACTTTCTTCTTTCCGTTAATGTTATATTTGATTTTCAATACATTGTCTATCAAAGACCATATTGTTTTGGCATCAGCATATGTTCTGAATGAAAGAATGTATTTCTACATGGATACAATTATATTTGCACGTTAGTATCATATACTTAAATACTTTATTGCTCCTGTTAAATATTATTAGACTACTTTTATTGCTATGACCAAAGAAGTCACCAATTTCCTTTTGTTTTTTAGATTGCTATCCTGACTTCCGTGTGATATGTATCGATTCTGAAAATCTACACATCAAACCATTGTGAATGTGAATAAGAAATGCTCTCTACATATCAAGAGTTTTATGTGAGTTCCAAAAGGAAACACCTTTTTCCATTTGCAGTTGCGTTAAAAGGTTATATGTAGAACACATGCGTAATGCGTTTGTTTACTGTAGTTTAAGAATTTGCTAAAGTACACGAAACTGGTATAGCGTTGTTCATAATTATATTTGAGTGCTAACATTCTAGATTAAAATGCTTTCAATGTTTGGTTTCTCATTCGCCTCGCAAGACTGAGATATTTCTTTTAATCCAGGAAATTATTGCTGTGTGTAGAAGCATATACCTATATAGTTTTTAGTTACATTGTTATCCAGTTCTCACGTACTACAAAATTTAATAGTGCAATGGTTGGTACTTTCCATTGAACATTTACATTTTTTGTTCTTATTGTGCTTGTTAACTGGAATTGTGGAATAGTTCATGTAAAATGTTTGAAAAGTAGTTTTGAGAAGAATTTTTTTATCAAGGTGTATTTGATGCAAGTGCTATAAGAATGACTTATCAAATAACTTATTTTTTCTTTACATAGGCGCGCATTTTCACCACCCGTCTACTATTGTCCTTTACAAATTTAATTTTAAAACCTTTGCGTTTGTGGTAAAGAACCAAGAATTTTCCTTTGTAATTTATTCCATTCTCTGACTCCCTTACATTCAAAATGGTCATTTGTTTTTTTTTTCCCACGTGCGACTAATTCTTCCACCAATATCCACCCAAGCTCAAGGGCGTAGCCAGGTACTGACAAGGGGGGGGGGGGGATCTGCATTTCCGCGTCCAGCTAGGGACGCGGATATTGCGCTCGACCGGTGTTTTGCCGAACCGAAGGGTAAACAATGTTAAGCAATTTTCAAAAATTAATTCTGTTGCCGCGATTTAAACCATG
Source organism: Vandiemenella viatica (assembly GCA_031002005.1). Taxonomy (NCBI): domain Eukaryota; kingdom Metazoa; phylum Arthropoda; class Insecta; order Orthoptera; family Morabidae; genus Vandiemenella; species Vandiemenella viatica. Next base: position 346,624,599 of record JARYHS010008074.1, read on the forward strand.
GAGGAAGGAATATATGGAGATGACGCAAGGGACTTTCACCAACCACTGGAGTGAAACTGAGTAGAGAGAAGTGGGGTAGGGAGGTCGCCATATTGGTCGGCTGTAGAAACGGGGGGAATAGGCACAAAAACCTCAAGGCAATCATACGACAACCGTGGAACCGCAATTTGATGATGGATTATTATGTAACTCGACGAGACAAACGTAAAATCAGGTTTTTTTTTTTTTTTTTTTTGAATGGCCAGCTTAGTTCTCGGGATATACTGTCTCATAAATGAGGTTTTTTGGGTTGAAATTCGGAAGAAACATTTCCTCAATGTCAAATTTAGTGTTAGATTCTTATGTAACACGACGAAACAAATAAAAATATGTTCGAAATCTCACTTAGTTCTCGAGATATATTGTCTCAAAAGCGAGGTGTTTTAAGTTGAACTTTAGAAGAAAACTATCCCCGGAGTCAAATTTGATAATAGATTCTTATGTAACACGACGAGAGAAATTGAAATTAAACAATAAAAATTTTCGATATCACGTTTAGTTCTCTAGATATGCTGTGACCAAAAGTCAGAAACTTAAATTGCGATACGTGATACACGTTGTATCAGTAGCATGGTGCTTATGAAATTACTTACAACTGATAATAAATTGTTTGTCCCTTCTGGTGCAGGCTGCGTTTCAACCTACCCACATTTCCATTAATATTGTCGCCACAAAAATCAAAGGATGTAGAAACACCTAAACACAGAAAATACTTCGCTATCTAAATTTCTGGTAACAACAACGTTTGCTACATCACGTTTCAAAGTTCGCACAGCACAAATTATCACAATTAAATTCATCGTACACTTTCATTGTATCGCGATGTAAACTTGACCCGCTTAAATTAGACTTTCAACCCTTGTTTACAATAAGGCTGGCCTTTTATGTGCAAAGTAGTAACATATGCTTATTGTCTACAACACACCAACAAATATTTGAGAACGATATTATCTTGTTGAGAGCAATGAATAAATTTATAACGATTGGCCCTTATGTTCAGTTACCTATCAGACACTTCAAGAACAATAATTAAAATGTGAATTATGAAACGTTATTCCAGGTTGTTTCCTATCTTGTCTGTTTGTGCAACTGTATGCAACACAACTTCGCGTTATAGAAAGCTCGAGGATATTAGAAAATGAAATATTCTCAGCAGCAGACACAGTGCAAACAGCCCAATGTTTTGGGGTTATTCCTATGGCCACCACGCATGCACAGTAGGAAGCGAGTTTTTATATGAGGTTTCACAGATTCAGCGTTATTTCGTCTCCATATATTCCTTCCTCCATGATTTAAACATGCTTGCTACTGCTATCTGCGGGAAACAGACGTTAGCAAGGGCGAGGCGGTACAACGCGCCACGCACGGTGGTGCTGGTGTATTGACTAGGTGTGGTTGCCGCGTGAGCCATGTTCGAGCGCGCCAAACCATTTCTGTTGAGCGAGCGCGACTGCCGCACTTAGCAACGCAACCCTGTCAGGATTGCGCGGCAAACTATCCAGGCACTTTCTATTCGTGAAGCCACTGTGGACTTTTCACGTGCACGAGTAGCTGAAACATTCACTGTGATTCAGCACACTTAACGAAAAGTGATTTTGTGGATATGGAAATTGTATTTGAATAGAATACAGTATGGTGAGAAACTCATGAAAGAAATGAGGTATGAAACTATCGAGGATACAATAAACAAATTTTACGAGAATGACAACGGACGAGTTGTCAGAATCATTAATTGAGCCAGCGAACACTCAATTTCGGCAGGCGATTTCAATTACTGAAAGACGCTGTGACTTCAAGATTTCTAGCAATTGGAGACTCGTGTACTAGCCTGCAATACCTTTTCCGAGTATCAAAACAATCATTTTCTTGATCAGTTTGTAATGAATTAATAAGTACAGTGTTATTAGGCACCGACTGTTTGCCCAGTATGTGTGAGATGTTTGAGGTGTGGAGTGTCAAACAGACAGTTATTTGTGGCTAAACAAAGCGTATAGATTTACACGTCTGGTGGGTGACTAAACTTTCTACCTGACTTGAACATTCAGCGGATTTATAGCCCACCATAAATAGCTGAAGCTCGCTTTCTATTTGGGCACGTTTCGGTAAAAACCCGCCAAATACCGTTAACTGGTGCCGGCGACCGAAAATATAGAAAAGAAGCGCTTTCGCATAGTGGTGGGAGACGATCCAGCCAATAGAGAAGCTTCCAACAATTTATCAACGTTTTGTTGTGTTTTGTTTGATCTTTTCAGCCTACCAGCAGCGGAGATATTGGCGGGCAGCACTGTGATTTGCCGACAGTCGTACGCCACATCGCGGTGCGAAGTGTACTGAGGTTTCCTCGGTGCAGAGGAACAGCTGAAGGAGGACTCTAATTCTGATACTGGTCTGGTGCAGTAGCAAGTAACCTTCACCGAGACGGACGACTGTACGAAACAATGCTGCCTGGGGAGGCGGCCACCGCGTCGCGTTGGGCGAGAAAGCTGGACGACTGCCGCGGCGCTATTCTGGCTATTCATGGGTGGGTCCTGACCTCGCCGGCGGCGCAACGGTAAATCTTCGTACGAGACGGAAGCTTACGCAATCTGTTCTACCCAATACTCGACCCCAAGATATTGCTCTAATTGTTTAAAATTAAAGACTTTCGACTATGTGTAAGAGTTTATATCTTAATAAAATGAACTTCATGTTTACATAAATTTCACCATTTTCAAGTTTTAATAGTAACTTGGCTGCCACCCCTTTGGGGATAATCCTCAAAGTCACTCTGTCCAGCCGATCGGTGAGACAAGGACAGATTGCCATAGGGAGGCATGGATAACATAGAAATCGACGAATTGTTCGGATATGAGTCTTGTGATAGGATTATCACTTGGAAAATCAGGGCTAATTATTACTAAATATTTACATGTTTATTTACATCAGGTTTCTGAAGGTATGATACAGTACATATATTTACACATAAACGAAGATAGCTGTGGAAACATTTACTATTACTATTACTGTCTGAAACTGATAAAACTGGTGCCTTGGCGCCTTGCTAACCACCACTAACATTATGGGAATGAGGAGAGATAGAGCGAGCTTACAACATGGGTACCTCTAACCCAACACGACAGGACTATTGCAATACCTTGAACTTCTGCCTAACTTAACCTATCCGTCTCATATCCAACTCTTTCTCAGTAGAGCCTACCTTCTGGTTTGCTGTAGAACATCTCTTGGGCTGCACTGGCTCCGCTCCGAGGCCGGAGCCCGGTAACTTCTTTCGTCGTCTCCCGGCTGCACAATGCAACGATCAGCTCGACCGACAGATAGACAGACCTAGCTAGCTGTGCTCAGGGTTTTATTATGATAACCCCCACTCCACTCCAGCTCTTTGGAGAGGGCAAACTCTGACATCACCTAACTGCATTCGGTCATCATGCCAGCTTGCGGTTTTTTTTTTTAACTGCTTAACGTCTCCTATAACAACTAGGTCTTTAGAGACGGTTGCGTTCTTCTTTCAGCGCCTGACAATTGCCGAATCGCTGAATCGTGCTCTACTTGCAGGTTGTGGCTCTCACAACGTTGCCTAATGTTTCTCTCGTCTGTCTCTATCCCAACTTAAACAAATGTATAAATTACACAAGTAAAACCTCTGGTTTTACTACAAATTGTGCACCCACTTTTCAGTCATCCTATTTATTCCAATAATATGTGATGTGACTAGCTAAAGATTCATAATAATTCATAATATTCAGAATTGATCATTTCTTTTTAAATCGTAAGAACAGTATGAGTGAGAAGTTACTTTCCCTAAAAACAGACACCACAAGTTCAGAAATTTTTTACGCATTATGCGAAGCTCTGAAAGAATGGGCAAAGATGAGGTAATAGCACTCATTTTATACTAAATTTTTTATTGGTATTCAATTTTCTGTTGCAATTTTTAACGACAACATACTCCTTACTTAGGTAAAATGTATTGAGTTAATCATATCATTTGGCGATTCTGTAGATTCGTTGATTAGAGTTTAAAGTGATAGTTGTGGTGGTTTGGAGGTGATACCATTTGAGTCTGATCAAGCTGCACATCTGCTATTACACAATTTTTTTTTTTTTTGGCACTGTACAGTTGCATTAAAAGGCGACAGTTTTCGTTATCCATGGTAACAAACTTTCGCTGTGCGGCGTGAGCCAACTCGAACAAAGACACCTCCGTCTTAACTCCATGCGAGCCAAATAGTGGTGAGGCTTCGGCCTCGTGCCTAAATATCGATAGTCTGCAGGCTGACTCAACTCGGTAAATAACGCATCGGGTAGTTTATTCCGTGACATCGCCGGAGCGCGCACTAATAACTAAATTTTTATAACAATGGATATAAGGAAGATTTTCAAAAGTAATTAATTTGTATTTACCGTAAGGCTAACATCGGCTTTTAACTAGTATTACATAAAGTAAGTGCACAAAGTACTTCTTTTAATTAATAACTATAGTTAATTGCATTCGTTTGTATTTTATTTATTTTTGTTACCATGAAGCGTATGTGAAAAAGTCGATAGTATCAGAGCTAATTTGTGATAAAATATTAATTACTCTTGAATGTATAGTATATTTGTCCTAGGTGCCTGGATTCGCTCTGATAAGAGTTGGGTCGATCCAACGATCAAGTTGTTTCACTCATTCTGTGGTCGTATCTAAACTGCTACATACGGTGTTACAGCCCAAAGGCCCAGCTTCATATTAATTTCAGTCTTATGAATTAAGTACAATGGTGTCGCAGACAGATGCTAAAACGATGCTGGGTACTTTCCAGAAAATTACAAATTTTTTGTAGATGCTAAAGCCACTAATTTGAAATGGAAATTTAATCATGGCTGCTTGCATGATTAATATCCTCATTAATTTGATACTCGAACTTTCTGCCAATTTAAAAATATCCATGAATACTGCAAAAACATTTTTCATCAAATTATCATCAATCAGCAGCTATCGATGCTAAGAACTTCCTGGAAAAAATACCGGTCGCTGTAATGATGAATACTACTCACCACAAAGAAGTAGAAGACAATCGACAAAACGTGTCATGGATAATATCTTCGATTATTTTCTGTGGTACACCATACAAATGACTTGCGTTTAAGAAGTAAAGAGCAACATCTTGGTGTTCTTGATGACCTGCTGAAACTAAGAATTGATTCAAGTGTTCTAGTTTTGAAACAGCATATTGAAAAGTTGAGAAAATTGTTATATATATCACCCCACAGATTCAAAACGAAATCATTGTGCTGGGTGGCTTGGTCATTAAAAGTGAAATTATGCAGGCTGCAACGAATGCTTATGCTTATATTGTATTGGTAGATTTGTCGTTTAACATTGCTGGGAAAGAACAGATTTCCATAATAATCAGTTTTTTCGACGAAGATAAAAATGCAATTCGCAAAAAATTTCTTGGATTCGTAGAACTGATGGCATTGAATGACAAATTATAGGATGAGAAATTGATTGGCTTTTACTAAACAAAGGACACGGACCTTTTTATTGTACAAGCCACAGACTCAACCTGGTTATAAATAATTTAACTCAGATTACGGAAATACGGAACACAATTAGCACCATAGAGTAAATCACAAACTTTTTGTGGAGAAAGTTCCTGACAAATATTTCAGCTTTATATGATACCCGCCGGTCTAAAAAAATATACGTGTTTTGCTATTTTTAACGAGCAATTTGAAGACATTATCAGTGGACTTTCGAGTGTTCCTAGAGATGAGAATGCTGCGGCGAGGAAAGGTGCTTACCAGTTACAGGGCGCTGCTAGTAGGTCAGAATTCATAATATGCTTTGGATTGAATACTCGGGATTATTGGAACCTGTTGCCACTGCGTTACAATAAAAACGATCGACATGTATACATGCATTGATCATTTTAAAAGAGTAATGTCCGTCATAAAAAAAATCATCGCAGCATCGCGTACACGGAGAGCTAAAATATTTTAAACACATCTACCAACTGCAGCTGACATTGGAACCGATTTCAAAGTCCGGCGCTTTGTATCTGTCCAACATCGTCGTTGTAATCACCCTGCTGAGTCTCTCTACAATTTTTGAAAGGGATCTATTTTCATACCTTATTTAAATTCCTTGATAGTTTGCAACGGTAACGCTATGATTGCATCCTCTTCTAGGACTCACTGAAGACTGCAAGGTACCTGATTCCTTGCAATGGTCAACAAGACGTCCAATTCTTGCTCCTGCAGTCCTGCTGACTGCCGTCAATACAGCTAAATACTTTAAGTCGTTCATACAATATTTGCATGGGTTCGGAAACATCTATGAAACGGCGGCAAGAGAGCAACAACTTCTCATTAGAACAACTCTTTTATTTAACATCCTGCGTCATACACATATACAGAAACAGTCTCATTCCACAGCTCAGCGCCTTCTCCCTGCACAAGAGCGTCTCCCCCAGACCGCAGCTGTGCATCCTCCCCTCCACCCCGCATTCCAGTGTCCACCCTTCACCCTTAGCAGGCAAACATATCCAGGTCGGTCACTTACAAGTTTCTCTAGAAATGTGTTTTGGGATTATACATTACACTTTTACACGTTTTATTTTACATCCAACTCTAGTTATTTAGTAAATGTTTTTCTTTGCGGTGAATAAAAACGTAGAAATATAGGTGATTTTTTGGGAAGTTCATACAGCAAACACTCATCGAAAATATTTGCTATTGTTTCTTGAAATATTCAAACTTAACAATTATGTCATCTTTTACGGTATTTGAAAACTTTGTTATCATAGATCTAATAGAATTAGCAGAATTAGGAAATTGAAATCCACTTTTTGAAAACAAATATCGCAAATACGATGAAATACAGTTTATGTCAAAAACATTTGGACACATCATTTATTGAGTAGATTTTGAAATAGCTGTCAGTAGTTGTAACCTTATTTTTCTATTGCTTCTATTTTCTCCTAAGAAACAACTCAAATTGTATCTTTTTTGTGTGTACGATCTGGGAGTTAATTTTGCAATAGGACGACATAACTCAAATTACAGTAATGCACACAACAAAAACAAACTGGAATTCTTATAGAAACGTAAAAATGAATCTATTGACTTATGATCACGAAGGACGATATAAACTCACATTTGCCGTGAGTCAAATATCAATTTGACGACTACAGGTAAACGATGACGAAGACAAACATGTTTGCACCTTCATTTTGCGGATTGCGGATCCGCTTAGTTAGGTGATGGATCCCGCATTGCTGGACTTCATCCCCAGCTACATCCTAGTTAAAGTTTAAGTATGTCATTGGTTGATTTATTAGAAATCAGGGCCGCATTTAGGGTCTGTGGGCCCCTAGTCTATAACTGTGTTGTGGGCCATTATATGTAAAGCAATATCGGTTACTTATTATTAAATTAATAAATCTTTTAATGCAAAATATTGAATAATGTAATGATACTATAAATATATGACTATAACTCACTGAAAAATAGAAATTTCTGCATCGTTTCCGAAACAGAAGAGAACCATTTTATCAAGCGATTCTGTACCTTGTTTACATAAATGACCTTTGTGAATTAAATCTTAGTGGAAAAATCACTTCATATGCTGATGACATAGTTGTGACTGTTACGGGTAACACTTGGGAAGACAGCTACAATGCAACTCAGGATGCCCTAAACACTGTTCAGCAATGATTAAACCAAAATCTTCTAACAATAAATGAAAACAAGACCAAATTCGTTTGCTTTACACACAATGTTACAACACAACCACCAGACCACCAAACTCTGATACTCCACAAACCCACATGCAATAGACACACAAAAAAGCAAAAAAACGTTATGTATCTAGGCATAGAAATAGACTGTAATTTGCGTTGGAATCATCATGCATCAAACTTAGTTGCTAAGCTACAAAAGCTTATTTATGTATTTTATAGGATAAGAAACATTCTCCCAATCGAAGCATTAAGAACTGTTTATTTCGCCTTAGTCCAAGCACACTTACAATATGGTATTAAACAGCTGGGGAGGGATACTTGATACACACTTGGCTCAGGTCAACAGATGTCCTATATGTCAGGTAGGATTACTGGGTTGCGTTAAGAGGCTATAAAAGGGGCTGATTGCGGAGACGTAGAGAATCCTTATCACCAGGTCAATACGACGATACAATTTATTTTAGAGCTATTTTTGTTAGTAGTAGTAATAGTAAATGTTGCCATAAAATAACAAAAATTTATTTATGTTCCACAACTACTTCATTGAATTTTTAAAACAATAAAAATTATTCTGTTTGTTAGGAGTATTTTCAGTTTAATATATTCTTATATACAATAATGAGGATTTGTCTCCTAGGTTTTGGCTATTTTCATAGCCCTAATTTTCTTACATTTCTTTGAAAGATTTGAATTTCGTTTACCCAGCATCTCTTAAAATTACTAATTTCATCTTGCAAGTAAAAATGAATATAGTTTTAATTATTGGAAGCTCAAAACGTCAAAATATTAGCAAGACATTGATCGAATCGACTAAATATCAACAACAAAAAAATACTAACATCCAAACAGCAAATAAATACTTAAGTGGCCCAAGAACGTTCATTTCCGTTAAAAAAATTGCGATACTAAAAATCAATATTTTTATTTGCATTGAATATCTGAAAAAAAATATATTAAAAAAGAGAACTTAATTTGCTCTTTGAATATTGATTTTGTTTTGAGGATATATTGGTTCCATCAACAGAAATTTACATATAAGTGTAGTAGTAATTGATTCTTTTATCCATAATGATCAGTGGTATTGTGGTAATGGTTTCTCTATCTATGGAAACAGTTGAATTGCCTGTAGACGAATTTACTATAGTTCATTCGTTTCGATCCATTAATTCTGCGCTAAAATATAAATTTCAATGTTAAAATAGTAATTGATTCTTTCTTCATAATTGGTTTCTCAATCTGCCAACAGAATTGAATATCTACCGGCAATTTACCACTCCGCTTGTCTGCCACTCCACTATCTGAATAAAACGTTTATAAATTTCAAAAATTTACTTCGGTCAACGACACGTGTTCTGCTAAATCAGCCACGCTTAGTATAAATCTTCTGATATAATATAGGAACAAAGCAACACATGACATGACTAAAATGGCGCTCTTGAAATAACTAATAATGCTTCATTTTGGTCCAGGCTGCATTTCAATCAAGTCACAAACTCTGTTAATATTACCGCTAGAAAATCAAAGCTTCTATCAGTTGCGCATTAATAAGTTCACTATAGGGCCTATTGAATGTTAGTGACGTTATGAATGGCGAATAAACGTGACTCATTATTTCAGATTGCGATACTAAATGAACCCGAATAATGACTTTGGAAATGTGGCGCTCGTAAAAACGCAGTAAATTAACTACTGAATTCATCTGAAATTACATTCATCCGCATGAAGTATGTCATCAGCATCACCACAGTTATTGGAGTAGCATAATTAAAAAAATTATAATAAATGCTTGTAACTTACAGTGTACAACGGGAAGTCCATAATTCTCTACAACTCTAAGACAATATTGCTGGTCAAAGTTAACATCTCGATAAAGTGACTATTACTCTACTGCTCGTGATTTAGTAAGGTGTATATTTGCATTTAATATGTTGAGATATAATTTGACTTTGTAGCGGCAATATTAACAGAGATAGTGGTTTGGTTGAAATGATGTCTGGAACAGATTGAATTTTGTTACAGCATAAGGCAGAAGAAATTTAGTTATTATTAATAATAAGTAAGCAGCTTTCACATGCTCCGTGCAAATGAGGTGTATTGTGTTGTAAACGACTTCATGAAACGATAAGTTTCTACATTAACCCATTGAATACATTCGTTTTAAGTGTAGCATTCGATAGATATTTGCAGAATATTGAGCAGTAAGTAAAAAGCAGTTCCTTGAATCATAGTCTCTACTATTTGTACAAAAATTCTGCACAAAAAATAAAAAGGGTTTGTTAAGTTTTAAATTTCGGTAAAAATAATTTGTAACAAAAAAGAAACAGGAAATAAATTAAACCGAGATAGAATGGAATCCTTTACATTTTTATAAATACGACATTTGGGGCACGACCATTTTGCACTTTTAATGAACCGACTTTCATTCTGGTATACTCACAGCATTCTACGTTTTTTTCCAAGCTTTGATTTTTCATATTTATTATAACGCATATATTACTAACGAAATTATGGTGTAATATTTGATATGTCATACTATTTTATGTACGCAAACTATTATTTGTCAAGTGCTTCGGTTTTATGGCTTTTAAACTAAACACAAACTTGCATACGTAAGAAGGATTTTGCTTTTATTTCTTAAAAGCAGTGTTTGCGATATAAGTAAAAAGCAAAGAGTAAATGTGGCACGGCCATCTACGAAGTAGGAAACTCTTTGTTGTTTCCGAATTGATATTAATGGCAATTTCTAAAAGAACTATGCGTTTTTTCGGGATAAAATCTATCCTATGTCACTTCACACGCAATTAACTGACTTCATGCCAAATTTCATTTAAATATATTGAGTTATTAAGGCGTAATTGATTCTAGAATTACATCCAAATACACATCCAAACTTTCTCATTTATATATAGATAGATTACCTGTAGATGTTATCAATAAACCAAAGCATACCATGAAGAAACAACTATGACTTATTAAATGAATTATTAAATTTTCATCACTTGGTGTATACAATATGTATATATTATACATATTATATGTATAATTATTACTGTACTACTAACAATTTTTACAATGTCCATGTACATGGAACAAATCTTTATAATAAGACTAGTGTCTTTATATTCCTAATTTACTATATTGATTATTGTTAATACACAATCAAGTATAGATTGTCCAATAGATCTTAAGTCACTGTAAATATCCATAATGTAAAAATCAACATAGTTACAACTTGAAGCCCACACACAAGTTTTGCCTTATGTGGGATTCACAATATAGTCTTATAATACTCAATACCATAATATATATATATAAACTCGCACGTTCAGTATTTCGACAGATAAGGTGCTGTCTATTTTAGTGGCGTTGTCACCAAAATCCCTCAGCAAAAGTCAGCGAAATAACAAACTTCAAATATTTTAGTAACAATATGAAACAATAGGCTTCTCATTAAGATAAAGCAAAACATAAAAGGTGGTTAACATCACCAAAGCACGCAATACATAACGTTCAAAAATACAATGTTGATTATTCACACACGCAAGTCTGCAGCATGATAGAGAGTAATATATTTTTATTTTTGCATGTAGTGCAGGCTCCTAGGCTACTTCCTATGCATCCTAAGCCTAAATGCGGGCCTGTATTCTGCCAATACCACAACTTAAAATATTTTGATTATGAAGTCGAACTAGGTATAAACTATGGAAGGACAAGGGTATGACAACAGAAAATCTTGGAGAACTAGACCTCATGAAAGAGTTGAATGAGGTGGTAATATCCTTTTCTGCGACAAAAAACGCAATCCTAATTTCCTTGCCTTAGCCTTGTACAACAAGCAACATAGAGGGTGCTAATGACCCCGACGTCGACGCGCCCTAAAACACCACCACCACCAACAACAACAACAACAGCAACATGGAGGGTCCTTCTCTACACTGCGCCTTGTTAAAACCTCTTCCATGGTTAAAACGTGGTTGAGGTCAACGATGCTAGAAAACCATATAAACATTCTGCGTATGCTTAGTGTACACGGAAAATTTTTACAAAAAAACTGTGATAAAATTGCAGATGAAGAAGTTCGAAAATTACTATTAGTGTAATTATATATGTATATATAAAAGAATTTATATATTCTATTAATAAATTAATTAATTGAATATATATGTATTCCAGTAATAAACGTTTTTGTAACATGCTTATGATGTTTTTTTCTTTTTCCCCTCTTCCCTCCCAGAACTAAATCCTGGCTACGCACTTGTCCAAGCCTCATCGCAAATATATACCTATATCGTATCAGTTATTGATTGTGTTCTGTGGTAATTTATGCAAACAAATCTAGTTTGAGATACATATGTTTTAGGAAATCTGAACGCAGTTGGAGATGTGGATATGAAAGTGAACCTTGCCTTCCAGAAGTAATTACTTCAGATAATATAATTCTTCAACAAAAGATGGTGATGTTAACTGTGGCACTTGGTCCTGTGTAAAAAGGAATATGACATTTTAACTATAGTATTCGTTCTTACATGGAATTCAATCACAGTTTTGTTTCTGTTACTTATGTAGTTTTCACTATTACATTACACAGAATATAACAATTTTGTATTGTGTATGTTAACTGAACGATTTGAAGTGAAAACAGAAGTATAGTAATTTGCACCAAGGTATATTTTATTGCAATTAAACTTACTGTGTTTACATCATGGAGGAAGGAATATATGGAGACGAGCTAACGCGAAATCCGTGAAACCTCGTGAAAAAACTGTGCCTGCGTGGCGGATATCGTAGGAGTACCAAAACATTGGGCTGTTTGCACTGTGTCAGCTGCTGAGAATATTTCATTTTCTATTATTCTAAAGTTTTCTATAGTGCCAAGTTGTGATGCATATGGTTTCACAAACAGACGAGATAGGAAAAAACCTGGAATAGCGTTTCATAAGTACTAAGTCACATTGTAATTATCGTTCTTGAAGTATCTGACAGGCAACCGCAACATTAGTGCCATTCGCTATAAATTTAATCATTGCTCTCAATAGGATCATATTATTCTCAAATTTTTGTTGGTGTAGTGTAGACAATTAGCATATGTTACTATTTTGCACCTGAAAAGCTAGCCTTATTGTAGACAAATGTTGGAAATTTAATTTAAACGGGTCATGTTTACATCGCGACACAGTGAATATGGTATTCTGCATGCATTACTCACGTTTAAGTTTACACTGAAATTGCACGATGAAATTAATCGTGATAATTTGTGCTGTGCGAACTACTAAACTTGGTGAAATAAACTTTGTTGACGGAAATGTAGTTCGCGATGTATTTCTTGTGTTTAGATGTGTCTACATAGTTTGGTTTTGTAGCGGCAATATTAATGGAAATGTTGGCAGGTTGTAATGCGGTGTATACCAGAAGAGAACAAACAATTTATTTATTATTAGCTGTTAGCTTCTGATTTTTGAATGTACTGATTTTTCTAGCAAAATTATATAGGCCACTACCAGTACAATATCTTCTAAGTAAGCTCAGAAACTATGAGGTTTTATGAAGTATTATTTTTTTTGTAAAGATCTAAACATTGACTTATGCTTTTTTTTAAATTTCAGATATGACTTGTTTCTGTTTGTAAATATGTCTACAAGTATATTTCTAGATTTTGAAATCTTCCTTGTTAATTACTGAAATAGAATGTGAAAATATAACCTATTTGAACATCAACTAAAATTTAAGGACTGTAGAAATAAACAGTTTGTTATTTAAGTTAAAAAGAATTACCTGCTCATTAAGTTACGTCCGAATTCATCATCAAATATGGATATGGCGATAGTTTTTTTCTGGTTCAGGCCACATTTCAACCTAACCACGTCAATTTTAAGGTACAATATCTCGAGAACTAAGCGAGATATCAAAAAAATTTATTCTTTACTTTCAGTTTCCCTCATCGAGTTACATAAGAATTCGTCATCAAATTGCGGCGCCACGATTATCGTTGAATCCCCTCATAACCTAACAACCTCACTTTTGAGACAATCTCGCGAACTAAGCGAGATATCGAAAAATTTTATTCTTTATTTTCGATTTGTATCGTCGTGTTACATATGAATCTATCACCAAATTTGACTTTGGGGACACGTTTCTTCTGAATTTCAACCAGAAACTCCACTCTTTTGAGACAGTACCGTATATCTCGAGAACTAAGCACGATATCAAAAAATTTTATTCTTCATTTTTTATTTGTCTCGTCGAGTTACATAATAATCCATCGTCAAATTGCGGTGCCACGGTTGTCTTATTATTCCCTTGAGGTTTTTGTGCGTATTTCCGTGTTTCTCTGGTCAAGCAATATGGAGGCCTCCCCTCCCAACTTGTCTCCACCCCGTTTCACTCCAGTATGTGGCGAAGGTCACTTGCGTCATCTCCATATATTCCTTCCTCCATGGTTCACATAGTCGAGGTAATTTCCAGTGGCAAAGTTTGAAGTAACTGCGATAAATATTAAGCAGTAAGCCATTAAAGTTCTTTGGATATGAAGTGTTTGGTATATGATTTCTTATGGATTTATCAAGAAAAAAGATTATTTGATATTACGGTGGCTGTAAATATGCCTGTCACAGTGTAATCGGTAATGCTAGTGGCAGCCACTCATAACAAGAACACTACCTAACAAAAATCAGTATAATTGCTGTGGGCCTCTTCACTAGACAAATATTCTATAACTTCTTTTGACTAGAGGAGAAACGGACATATCTTTTTTTTAAAATGTTATTCGATTTAATATTCATTTATGTAGATTTTGGGATGACAGAAACAATACATCATTTGTACTACATATATTTTCATTAATGGAGTACTTTACTAATTTTGTGAAAGTAGTCAATATTGTAGCTGGGCTTCTACTATAACCAAAAACTATTATTCCTTGAGAAACAAACTGGAAAATCTAAAATTTTGCACTTTTATGCGTTGATTTGAATACTGGCACGAAAATGCTGGCAGCTGTCATATCGCCTCTTGTGACGTCACATTTCTGGCAGTGCCGGTGTGAGCAAATGGACGGTTTTCTTATTTCGTGGGTGAAATGATTTCTACAGTTTACAAGTGGCGTGTAGTGTCTCAGTGTGTGAACAGAACATTTAAAATGCCAAATATGCTTGCTTTTTGCTCCACACAATGAAGATATGCGGAAAAAGTGGCTAAAGCTTCCATGTCGCGACTCAGCATATTTGCCTACAAAATCTTCAACGTATTTTTGTGGAAACCACTTTGGCTTGTTATTTTAAAATGTTTAGTAAGCTATGTACCTCAGTATTTTGTTTGAATCGGTTATTTGGAAAAGGCCATAAATCCATATTTCAAACATTTACACGAGAGCATAAAAACTAAATAGCACAAAATCTGTAAATGAAGTTAATTTTTTTGTTTTGGATTTATATTTTACTACTTAATACTGATATAATTATGAAAGGTCTGTATAAAAAATGATATTTAGTGGTAGAAAAATTAATTTTAATAAATTGTAAATATGGCGTTTTCCAATTAAACGAAGACATAAAACTCTATTAGTGCTTAAAAATTAGTTTAGTGTTCAGAATACATGTTAAAATTATATATGACAAGAAGACTACAAACTCGAATAATATCCCGATTTTGCAGAAATTAAGTTCAAAGTCTTCGAAAGCCTATTCTATTGGAGAGCTTTCATCAGTTGCCCACTGACAGAGGTTATTGTAGAAATATAT
Source organism: Vandiemenella viatica (assembly GCA_031002005.1). Classification (NCBI taxonomy): domain Eukaryota; kingdom Metazoa; phylum Arthropoda; class Insecta; order Orthoptera; family Morabidae; genus Vandiemenella; species Vandiemenella viatica. The sequence goes on from JARYHS010008074.1 coordinate 346,640,098, forward strand.
TTCCTTCTCAGGTATATTCAGCAGCAGTTTCTTTGATGTCATTTATTTTCTTGATATTGATTTGAATTTTACTATTATAGGTACAAGTACTAGTTTCAGTTGGTAGTGGAATATTATTAGCAAGTTTGCCTAGTAGAACTAATATTTTACAAATCCATCGATGTAATTTGAAACTATCATAATTCCAGGTTATGCAATATTCAAAATTGCAATATTGAGAAATCTGGAAAGAAATTTTCTGATTTCTGCGCATTTGTGCCTCTGACCTAACTGACACAGCATTCTTTTTGTAATTATTGCGCCACCGACATCTTCAGTATTTATTTTTTATATTTTAAATTTGGATTTAGCAGAACTGATTAAACTGTGATATTCTTCAGGTGTATAGATTCGGTTTTATTTCCTAAAAATCATTTTTGCAACATCAAAGTCTCTATCTCATGATAAAAATAATCTCCTGGTATCGGGAAATAGTGATTAATCTGATTGAATTTACCACTTGCACAAACTGCCAACAGAAAACTGACTACACTGTGGTTATGGTTTTTACCACCAGAAGTATCAGAAGGTCCTCATTAGGCCCCTTAGATACCCGATTTTCATGATAAGAATAAAATACAGATTTACCTGTGTTAAACTTATGCGCGCATAATTCATACACCCAAAGCTGTCGGCAATAGAACACTACCTGCAAAGGTAAATGAGATAGTGGTAGGTTTTGCAAGTAGTCAATGGCTATTTCAAGAACTTCTTCATTGTTTTTGCACAGATCTGTCATATTCTGCCATATTTTTTAACTTGTCTCAAGTCTTGTGGACAGTAAGTTCAACTGCTGCTATCCATTTGGCACTGCCGTTGAAATGGTGACTTTTAATCTGTTGATTTAGCTCCTCACACTGTGAGCAAACATCAATTTGGGATATACTGCAAGAGAGATTGTAGTTTTCTTTGGAAAATTTTCATTAGTAATTAACTTTAACTTCAGGATGTAAAAATATATTTCTGACACCTTTTCGTCTTTTACAAGAAATGTTGATCCTGAAATTATCACTCGTCTTCAACATTTACGCCCCACATAACAGTTGATACAATAACAGAAAGTACTACAAAAGTAGTTGGAAAAGCCCACATGTCCGGAAATATGGCCTTCTCTAACTACACAAAGAAAATGGTACCCAATTTTAATGCGAAGAAATGGCTCCTTCACAGCAAACGTGCAGCTCCACTAAGAGAACTTATTTCTTTAATAAAACCCATTTTGGAAAAATGTGGATTTGTGGCCATTTCGAAATGACCGATTCAAGTGATGTGTAGTGTCTCAGTGTGTAAACAAAACATTTAAAATGCCAAATATGTTTGTTTTTTGCTCCACACAACAAAGATATGTGGAAAAAGTGACTCAAGCTTCCAATTCGCGACTCAGCATATTTGCCTACAAAGTCTTCAATGTATTTTTGTGAAGACTACTTTGACGTAACTTTTGGCTTTTTTTAAAAATATAATGTTTAGTAAGCCAAGTACCCTCAATATTTTGTTCTGTTAAAAACTTAAATTTGTATCGATAAATAAATTACGACTTCTGAAATACCTTTACCAGTAAACCTGTTTTTTCCTCACTAAAGTGTTTGCAACACTTTATTGGAGACGAATACTTCGACCTGAATAAGATGACAGTTTACATATTTTTTTTTTTTTTTTTTTAAATATGAACAAAATAAATTTCTAGCGATAGAACAACGTTTAAAACCACTACTACAAAAAAGTAAAAACTTTCTACTTTTACATTCAGGACGTTACTGTCGGAAGTATAATGTAGAACGAATGTGTACAGACTTTTAACTTTTTCCCGCCGCACAGACGGGTTCTTACCTTAATATTTAATATCTACAGAAGCTTCTACAAAGCAACAATCATGTAAAAAACTTTTAAAAAAATATTATTAAAATGATTATTCACATTGTAGACCCACTGACACAATTTGTATTAATTAAAACGCTTCACTAACACATACGCTCCAGGAATACCTTATTTTCTAACGTTTTGTCGTAATATGATAATATACTAACAGAACAGATATACTTACTTGGACGTTGTGACGATCCGGAATTCTGCTGAACAGAAATTTCTGTTAGACGCAAAAAAACATTCCCAGCATCGTCACATCAGTTTTGGGCAAAGTCGATCTGTTTGCCTTCGTAAATCTAACTTCCATTTCCAATATAAGTAGTTTCATTGATTTTTATAACCAGCACTGAAACCTAAAAACCCTAAATGTATGACGCACTTATTGTCAACAGAAGGGAACTAAACTGGCGCAAGCTGATATGTGACGACATGGGCTCTGATTGGTGATTCGTATCACATGACTAACAGCTGCCTTTTTGTATTTTTATTTTAGTAAAAATAATATTTTACAATGCTTATCCAACAAATAGTGTTTATTTTCGGTATAGTTACAACTTACTCTGTCTTTGTAAATTTAGGTTTCATATTTTCCTTTTTAGCGTCAAGTACCCCATTTAATAAACATACCCGAAAAAACAATGTTTGTATGTAATTTAACTGTATTAAGTTTTAAATATCCTCTATAATTTTTTGTGTTTCTGATTGTTAAATTTTGTTAGAGTAATTATAACCGTTATTCATACTGTTTCTTTTTCAGTTGAATTAATAAAAATTAAAAAGGAAGAAACAGAGCCTTTTTTTCATTTCAATTTCCCTCTATATTTTCCTATTTTCCTGCTGAATTATTATTTAAAAAAAACACCGAAAAAATTATTAGTTAAATAAAAGAAAGGAACAACATGAAACGTAAAGAATAAGGAATATATATAAAAAAACATAATAAACGATTCAAAATCCCGCGTTTAGGTGACATCACAGCATGATTATCTTAATTGATTCTTGGAGTGCTAGCATCGCAATTAGAGTTATGCTGGTCATGAAAAGGTTCTGTATAAATTTTCTCTGACCATCAGTAAAGTAGTAAACTCTTTGGTGTTCGCGAAATTTGAATTTATAATGACAATTTCCGAAGGAACTATTCGTTTTTGCGGGATAAAAACTATCCTATGTCACTACAGAGAGCATATACTAATATCATGCCAATTTTAATTTAAATCGTTTCAGCAGTTTAGGTGTGATTGAGGCAAATAGTACATACAAACATCCATCCAAACTTTCTCATTTATAATATTATTAAGATTAAGATTACTAAGAAATCAAGTGACTTACTTCTTCTGCGTGAAATTGTTTTGGAAGAGCGACCTTCTGAATACAAATTACCGGTTTGGCTATCAAATTGTTTAGTTACATTTTTAAGACAGAACTACTTTTTTGTTACAGTGTCAATCCGGCAAAAAAGTGACCAAGCTGTTGATGCCGTTGGCTATATTGCCCGTTAAGCAACATTGCTTCATTCTTGGATGTGCGTTGTTTGAAAATGCCGTTAGTATTCCAGGTACAAGTTCCTGAACAATCTATCGATGTAATTGCCTTTATGTTACGTTTGTCCTACAGTGGTTTGCTCCGTTTTCAGCACCAAAATCAGATTGCCTGGCAGTTACTTTACCAAAGCGGCAAGTCTCTGTACTAATTCTGTCAGTTGAACTAGGACATCATGCATATCTTTTATTGTATAATCTGTCGCGACTGTGCTGGGCATTCCAGTAGTAGACTCATTCCTAGTATTTTTTTTTTTTTTTTGTTTTATTTTAAGTGGACTCTACTCTTACGATGTTTTCATCCATCAGCTCTATTGTTGTTGCTGCTGGATCCAACGGTCTTTCATCAGGGGGTGGTAGTGATAGCTTTTCCGAATTTATTCTCAAATACGAGCGTGGAGCAAAGTTATCTTCAAATAATTTTATTAATAATTGTTTGTCCGCTTTGCCTTCTTTTTTGCCTCTTTAAACTTAGGGCAGCCTCTGTAGGAGACAATGTGGGGGTCCCGACAGTTTGCACAAGCTGGTTGTCCTTCACCTTTCACTAAAGAACAATCTTTTGATGTATGTTCGCCGCTACATCTGACGTATCCTACTGGTAGCCGACAGTGTGTGCTGACATATCTGTACGTCTAACACCTGAAACACTGAGGAGGTTCAAGTCGGTCCTCTTCTTCTCCACGCTAACGTTCATGTGGAGAAGACGTTCGAGATTTACAATCGCTCTATTTTATACCGTGTCCTTCACTGAGACAATGAACAAGGGCATGAGCCTTTGTTCCAATCCTCTTATTGGATCGGCCGGCGCTTGAAACTGTGTAACCGATTCCAGCGTTAAGCCAGCGCCTTTCAGGGAGGATTCTGTTTCATTGGTCGGTAACTATATTGGAAGACCGAGTATCACCCATTTGACCATCTTCTCCATGACCAGTGGGAAGGATTAATAAGCAATGCCCACCTCCTGAAAGCTATTTAGTACTTTTTTGTAGTCTTCTGTGGTTCTAACCTTGATTTAGACACCGTCGCCAGTAGGTTTCAGGTTGAAGGTTGCTTCGCAAGTTGTTTCAAGCTTCTGGCTTATCGCCGATATATTCCCCGATACTCGAGCGATAACGAGCGGAATAAATCTACAGTAGCCGTTTATTGGTTGGTTTTCTGTCTGTTGCTCTGCTAGTATAAACCGGCTCGATGTTTGCGCTTGCGACTAAGCTTCAACTAGTCGCAAGGGACGAGCTGTTTTCTTTGGTCGCCTCCAACCATTCCCATCTATGTCTTGCATTGGGGCGTCTTGTATGTCTGCTTGCGCTGAGGCGTTGGATTGATCACATGGGAGTTTATATCCTTCGAGGTGGATGTGTTTGCTTGTTGTTTGATTTTTCTATTACTGGATTTCATCCCATCCTGGTTTTTGCGAGCTGCCATACGAACTGCTGGGCGGTTCGTTGTGGCTTTTCAGCCTGTTGAGCGTTGTGAACTCGACACTTTGTTTGTTAATCCAACCTGTAGACGACGGTCAACAGGCCGTTTGCTGGTGTTGGTCTGGTGGAGTTTCTTCGCCGCTACAGCTCTTTGTGCCTGTACCGTTTTATTCCCTAGCTTGGTAGAGGTGAAACTCTGAGAGGCAATTTCAACTGCATTAGTACTGGTCATTGGCTGCGGATTGGCTGGCTGCTTCATCCTAACCTTCAGGATGCTTTGTTTCGCCACCAATTTGCACGATAGGTGCTGAATTAAAAACAACTTATAATTTCTACAATTTCTAAGTCATATAATTGTTTTTTTAAAGTACAGGGTTTAGGAAATTTAGGGTATTTTAATCAATCATTTCTGATTTTTGAAGCCAGTTTTGTAGCGAAAAATAATTATTTTAGGCCCTAAACTTAATTTACAGTAAACTCAAAAATTCTAGAGTGTGCTAGAATGGTCTAAGTATTTAACTAATAATTTTGATACCTATTGGTTTATTGGAAGTCAGCTTAAAATTTCATTAAACCTTAGTTAGGCCACTTGCGCGGTTTGTATCTAGGCCTACTAAGTGGAGAAGTGCTACTAGTGGAGGGTTCTTCAGGTTTTGGCATCTTACGATTTTATCCATCGAAACTAACCATTTTCCAGAATAAACATGACAATAACATGTGCGGTGCGCTCTCAAAGCACATGTTTTATTTACCATCGATTGACAATGAGTGAGACATCAGACATAGACCCGCGAGGTATGTAATACGGTATAGTTGAAATTTGATTACTGAATAGTTTGGATGTATATGTTCATGGGTGCTCCACACCCATGATTTACATCTTGTAGGTCCTCACAAAGTCATCGTCCTGGGATTATGAACATGTGTAGTGGAACCCTTTGGTGCGTGTGGAACAGGGTTTGAGTCCTGCAGATGACACTAGAGTTCGTTCGGGTGGCCGAGTGGATATTGATTGATTGACTATCGGTCTGCGACCCATCTCTATGTGGAAGCACGTACTGCCCGAACCTATGCATTTAATTTAAATACTAAATAAATTTAGTTAATCGTCAGTTTTATTTGTAATAATAATTTAAAACTATAAATTCTAATACATTTTACTAACGTGAGTGTTAGTGAATGTTTTTATTCGTGCAAACATTTTTTAATTGTGATTTAGTGCTGTGATCTATTCCGTGTTTATTTTCTATTTTTGTTTACATTTTTGAACGCTAGGCTTAAGTTAAGATTTTTGTTATAGAATGTAAATATCGTTTACATTAGTTTTTGGTATTCATATTATCATTGATCTTTTCCATAAGAGTTGTTAAGTTTATTTAAGTACTGATTTGTAGATTCTTTGGATAAAGCTTATTTGTTAATTAATTTAGCTTTTTTTTTTTTTTTTTTTTTTTTTTTTTTTTTTTTTTTTTTTTTTTTTTTTTGTAAGGTTAATTTGTACAAATTTTCTCTTTTGGCGTTCTGTACTTTGTTTTTGTTGAGGAGGCTCTCCCATGGTTCTGTACAGATTGTTTCAAAAATATTAAAGCAGGAAATAAGGATTAGTGCTCTTGAGGCTGAACTGATAGATGCTAGAAAGGAGTTTGATAGGCTTCGGAGGGAGGGAAACAGAGATTGTTGGTAACTGGTAACAGGAGAAAGGGCAACCAGAACAAGAAGAGCTTCTGATTCTTTTGTTGTTGGGGTGGAAAATAGGTTTACTCTGTTGCCAGAGCTAGACAGGAATGAGCCATCTGTATAGCTGTAGGTGTAGGGAAAAAGCAGCAGACTTATAGGAAAAGCTGTGTAATTAAGTCTGGTAGGGCGTAGGCAGCGATTAGGGAAAAAGATAGTCTTGCTGCTTGGTAGTAGTCATGAACGGAGTGTGGGCCCATTGGTATAGGAAAAGCTAGGATCAGGCTTCCAGTTCATAAGCTTCTTCAAACCTAGTGCTAGTCTTGCTCAGGTGGTAGAAGGTATAGGTTCTTTGTGTAAAGATTTCACAGATCAGGATCATGTAGTGATAATGGAAGGAGCGGGAAACAGTTTGGTCAGGGATGATAGCAATAGTAACAGAGATGACCTGGAGAAAATAGCAAAATAAATGTGCCACACTCAGGTGAGGATGATGTCAGTCCTGAGACACTATGATTGACCACATATGAACTCTGCTGTGAGCCAAGTGAAACTGGAACAGTTTCTTATGTTTGATATTGGCTCTCGCATGGGCTTGATACCTGTAGAAGCTATTGATAGGTGGGGCTATACTAGGCATGACCTACATCTCAATAGTAGAGTGAAGGGGGTTCTCTCAGACCTGACAACAGGACATTTAATTGGGGCCACAAATTCTCATGAAAAGATTCCTGTTGTTAATGGTGTTGGGGCAGCTCCTTTTTTAGAATAGGGTCAAGTATTAGACAGAGAGTTTTAACAGAAATTAGTTTAAAAAAATAATGAGTTTTCAAATGCCAAAATTAAAAATTGTATAGGGATTAATTTATTACATCAGAACATCAGAGGATTATCAAACAAAGTGGATGAATTGCTAGTTCACATAAATGAATTAAATGATATCATTTTCTAGAATTGATGGTTTATGCTTGTCTGAACACCATATAAACTACAGGAATAGATATGTCAATTTTAACTGACTTTAATTTAGCTTCTCATTAATGTAGAACAAACCTAGGGAAAGGAGGAGTTGTCACTTATTTTCGAAATGGTTATAGTTTTGATGATATAAGTATGAGCAAGTATTGTCTTGGTCAGCATTTTGAAGCCTGTGCTATGTAGCTAAATTTCAATAATGAAATTTTCATAATAGTAACTGTATACAGAGCACACTCGGGAAACTTTTTTATTTTTTCTAAACCAATTTGAACTCTTATTAACACTCTTTAGCAGAAAAGAAGTTAACATAATCATATGTGGTTATTTTAATGTAGATTTTTTAAATAACCTACCCTGTAAAATTGTTTTAGAATCATTAGTCAGTTCATTCAATTTAACTCAGGTAGTTAATTTTCCAACTAGAATAATGAATAATAATCACTCAGCTATAGACAATGTTTTCCTAGATACCTCAAAATTCAGTTATACCATCAAGCATCCATCAATGGACTTTTGGATCATGATGCCCAGTTATTAACCATCAACACTTCAATAGAAACTAGCTCTAAGAGTAATGTTTTTAAACTTCAGCATGTAATAAATGATGAATCAGTTACTTGTTTTAGAAAGTGCCTCAATACCACAAACTGGGAACAGGTTTACTGTGCTCAAGGTATGGATGAAAAATACAACATTTTTAGTAGTATTGTATTAAATTACTTTGAAAGTTGCTTCCCCTTGAAAAAGTATAGTGCTTCTCGAAAACAACTATTGGCATTAGAACATCATGCATTTATAAAAGAAAGTTGTATATTGCCTTCAGTAACAGTGAGAATGCTAATGTTAAAACACATTACAAACAGTACTGCAAAATACTGAAAAAGGTTATTAAAGAATCTAAAAGTATGTACTACAAACATAAAATTAATGATTCTGAAAATAAAATTAAGACAACCTGGGACATTGTAAAAAAGGAAATAGGAAAAAAATAATCAAAAAAGTAATGGCATTTTTAACAAAGAAAATTTTTCAATTGCTGATGTATTTAATAAGCATTTTTATCTGTTGCTCATAAATTGACTGCCAATAGCTCAGTGTAACACAGTACGAATTTTGTCAAAATAGGCTTCCAAGAAAAATTTAACACTATGTCCGTAAATTTAGCTACTCCAGAAGAAATAAGTAAAATTATCAGACCCCCTAAGAACAAAAATACTCAAGTGGTTATGATGGGATTTCCAGCAGATTAATTGAATTGTGCTCCACAGAATTAAGTAGTATACTAAGCCATCTGTTTAACACATCTTTACGTGAGGGTACTTTTCCGGAAAGATGCTGTAGTTTAACCACTCTATAAAAAGGGAAATAAGTCAGCTGTATCGAACTACCATCCTATTTCATTACTAACAGCCTTCTCCAAAGTTTTCAAAAAACCAATGTACAGTAGAGTTTATAAACACCTTAAAAATATACTAACTAAATCATAATTTGGTTTTCAAAAGGGTCATTCAATAGAACAAGCTATATTTGTATTCACTGACAATATTTTAGAAGGAATAAATGATAAATTAATTCCTGTGGTAATTTTTTGTGACATATATAAGGCATTTGACTATGTAATTGTTACAGGCAAAAAGCATGCTTGGGCAGAATGCGTTCTGCCAAATGCTTCGGTCAAAATGCATTCTGCCCAAGATTATATCGCGCAGAATGCCTTCTGCCTGGGTAGAATGCATTATATAAAGTTTTTTTTGAAATAAAGTACTCCTTTGTATGTAAACTTTTACTTTCTCATAACAAAAGTTTCATAATATACAAAAAATTAAAATAATGTTAGACAAAATTACTACATAAAGAGTGATATTATTTATTGATTTATTTATTAGAACAAGATGAGCTGTTGTGGCATTTTAAATTGCATAAAATATTTTTGTTCTTACATAAACAAGAATTTTTGACACATGTAGTCTTACAGTTACATCTAAAAAAAACTTGACCGTTTGTATTGAGAGGTACATGTTTTATACTAATAAAAGTTTGTTTGCAGATATCAAATTATGATCTACAATACAGCTTGTCTAATATGCCTTGTTTAGTTCCAATCTCATACAAATCTGAATAATTTTTGCTTATAATTACTCCAATAATACTGCGAAAATCACATTTAGATTGGTCAATGCTAGGAATCGGAACTGTAACATTGTTACCTACTGCTGCTGTCAGATGAGCTAGATCAGATAGCATCTTCATCTTTTTCGCTTGCTTTTTCAAATTTTCTGCAGCCCACTTCCTATGATTTAATATATAATAGCAAATGGCTGCAGAAGAAACAGCATCAGCTTGAGCAAGAACATTAGAACCAGCACTTTCAACAGCTTGAGCAGGAACATCAGAAACAGCATTTTCAACAGAAGAAACAGGATCAGCTTGAGCAAGAACATTATCACCAGCACTTTCAACAGAAGAAACAGCATCAGCTTGAGCAGGAACATCAGCAGCAGCATTTTCAACAGAAGTAACAGCAGGATTTTTGGCAACAACTTCTTGATCTTCTACGCAATTGATGGAATTTAATAAATCTTCAAGGTCTTATTACACATCGTAACATTTCAACATTTCATACTGCGAGCTGCTCTTTTTAGTTTTCTGAGCTTTATGAATGACTAAATAACTGTGAACGTTTTCGCGGCGGCAGCACTGTAGAAAACACTCTCGGGATTCTAGCCGCGTCAAATAAAAGTCGACTGGCGACGTTTCGAGAGCCGGCACTGCTCCCATTGTCAAGCCCTGCTTAACTAACTAAAACTGCCATTATGAATGACTATTTCCTTTATAGTTGACTGCAGTTCAGCCTCCGTAAAAGTTTTTTTTACAACTTTTACTCGTCATTTCTTGCACAAACACTTGTTTTTTCACTTCATCTATTAAACCACCACTGATTTGATTAGAACTCATGATGGTTGAATATTATATTAAGTACAACAACATAGTACAACAACTCAGCCATGGTGTTGCTCCACAAGTAACAGGGCCGTCTTAAGGAATTTCGGGGCCCCCTGCGAAGATTGATTTCGGGGCCCTCTACTTCTTTTCTAGATTTACTTTTGCCTACACTTTTGATAATTACCGTGACTATACACACAATATATATATATATATAATCTGTGTGTGGAACTCAAACAAAGATTAAAGAGACAGACTCAGGTTTCTCTAAATCTGCGTACAAACGGGCCAGCAGTTTACTGAGTATTAGCTGAACGGGACCAACTTTGCCGAGTCTTTGGTGTTTTATCAATGCATCTCATATGGATCTCCCAACTACTGTCACTTTCATTTCTGGCTAAGCCCTGCTGCCCATTGTGTCAAATTAAATTGGTTTTGTATTAAATTTTATAGCTATTATATTTATAATACAATTTTTGTATACGTCATTTCTTTTCTTGGCATTATTTGCTAGTATATATATGTTTTTGGGGCTGGAGACATGTGAACAGGCATCATTTCATATGAAAGGACAAAAGATGAATGAGTTTAAAACTTAACTTAGTCCACAACCTGAAGGTTGGTTGGACCCTCCCGAATGAGGCATACTAAGCCATTGTGTCAGAGGTAGGCCAGTTCCTTTCCTGTGGAACCTACAGTTTAATGTGGAATCCGAACCATGGAGCGTCCTGGAATAGTTCATATAATCAAACACAACTCTCAAAATTCATGCGCCTGCCGGGATTCAAAACCGGGATCGGAGCAGCGAACGTTTTTAAAGCACGCGCCTAAACCGCTGAGCTACCAGACCGCTTCATTGGAACAAATTACATAGATTACTGAAACAGGTTCAAATCAATACACACCTTTAATATATAGGCCTATTAGATTACACCAGATACACTTTCTCAAAACTGAATCTGATGAAGGACTTTTCATGGATCTCCACGCCTACGAAAACGTCTGTAGTCACTAGCGAGGAGTTACCATTGGATGTTGAATAGCTGAGAAAATATATATGACTATGTTATAAATAACATAATTAATAAGAGCAATAGATTAAGCTCATTTAATTTTATTTTTCTATCTGATACCACCAGACTTATATACACAAAACTGCGTTCGTACTTCACACCTGACTGGGTTTGCCGAACCAAGGTACAATTGGGGTCCGTTATTCGAATGCACTTGTGTTCATTAACAGTGGAAATCCCAAAACGAGTCAGGTAGCATTGTGAGAAGAAGAGGTATTGCGCCTGTTCGGCGACATCAAACATTTCTGGTATTTTCTAAGAAGCCGCAAACCGACTGGAAAAGAAACGGAAAGCAATATCATGGTCGATTCGAGAGTAGATCGACAATCGCGGTATTCATCAAATCCGTCCTGCAACAATGAAGGTGCTCTTGACACTTGGAGTATTGTGAAAGTAGCTTGTTAACATTCTAAATTTGTAGATTATTTATTTTGCAAGTAAACTTGTTAGTTAAGTAAGGACAAATTTTGAATGGGATCGTGGTGCGGCCCCCTCAAGCTTGGGGCCCCCAGTGACTGCGGTTCTTGCGGTAGCCTTAAACTGGCCCTACAAGTAGGCTGTGGCTTACAGACTAATTAACACTCCCTCACTCAAGCTTTGCATGCCATATGTCACGTACACCATAGTGACATAATGCATTCTGCCCGGGCAGAATACATTCTGCACAATATAACCTTGGGCTGAATGCATTTTGACCAAAGGATTTGGCAGAATGCATTCTGCCCAAGCATGCTTTTTGCCCATAACATAATCATAAAATTCTGAAATATAATCTTCACGGGTGTTCAGCTGGATGGTGTCAAAGTAACACGACGTTTCGACAGCAAGCTCAGCTGTCTTCATCGGGTATCGGTGTCTGCTGGCTGTCGTAAGCTGGCTGTCACCGTGTCGAAATTGAAAGAATTTTTAATTGACAACTCCCACTCTGTCAAAGAAGTTATTTCTAAGGTATCTAAAAAATAAACCACCAGTAGTTTGTGTAAATGTAGTAGACATAATTAATGTACCTTGTATGCTATGATTGTACATCCTCTGGTGTATGTATTATTTTGTTATGCAATTTTTTGATGTACCATGTATAATATGATTGTACATCTTCTGGTGTATGTATTACTTTGTTGTGCAACTGTTTGTTTATCTGACAACTTTCCACATCCCACAGGACCAGTCTCTTATATTGGTATCAATGGAAAATGAATATATTGTATTGTATCGTGACATCACTATCTTGTCTGATAGCACTTTCTTCTTAATGTTTCTTCTTGTCAGGGTGACGCTCTTCTTTCGTTGACACCAGGTAATAGTTTGGTGATGCGGGATTACCAATCTCTGTAGATGACTAGCTGTTGAAAGGAACTAAAGTCTGTCAAAGATGTTATATTTTGATAAAAGGCTGTGTTGAGTACTTCGTGGTCTGGGCGTTATTGGCCTGATACAGATTTTTGAAGGTTTTTTTAGTGAAACAGAAGCTACAAGCAAAGTTCTGGTTTACTGAAGTTAATTTTACACTAACGAAGTATATTCACTTCACTGTAACAAAATATTACTGGGATTTATTTGGTCCCCTTACAGATGACTCCGTTTCATGCTCCCAAAGATAAGTGAAAATACATAAGAACGTAGTTTCTCTCAGTGTTGAGAATATATGAAATGTTCTCATGTGACTAGCCGAGTTAAAGAAGTGTTATAATTACACGATATTTTGGCGATCACATCATTGTCACCATCTTCTGGTGAAATGGCAACTTCTTTAACTCGGCTAGTAACCCAACAACATTTCTTATAAGTGAAAATGTCAATCATTATCTACTAGTGTACTGTCGGAACAATAGAGGGCTAAGAGCTAAACTTATTTTTTTAACTACATCAGCAATTGTTAATATGACATATTATGTATCACATAGTCTTGGCTTCATTCATCTATTATGGATTGTGTAGTAATTGGTAATAGTTATTCCATTTACAGGAAAGACAGAGGTTCAGTGACTAGCACTTATGAGCGTGATGGTTGAGTCTTTATTGCTGAACAGTGCTGTATCACTGTAGAACCAGCTACAATAAATTTTAACAATTTGGAGCAAGTTTTTGTCAGAATGAAATGTCATGGTGGTGACATTATTATCAGATGTGTATATATTCCAACATTATCTCACATTGATGTACTTTATTCAACATTTTAGAGTAATGATATCTGGTGATTGTACTATTTATGGTAGCTTACCACAAGTAGAATGTGAAACATTGCTGAACGAGAAATTTCATCTTTTTGGATGCCTCCTACTTATAATAAATTAATAAAATTTGCAATTATCAGTATGGGATACTGGATTCGTGCTTCACTGACCTGGATATCTTGATTGACAAGATATTTTTGTTAGTTGCCCTACCAAATTCAAATCTGAATGCTACGTAATTATGCCTTCAGAAGCACTCACCAAGCTGCATTGAATAAATACTTCCTGGATATCATTTGGATGGATCTATATAAACTGGACAATATCGATGATAAAGTAAATTGGATTAACAAGATAGTCTACTAGAAACACAGTTCTTTCTGTTGTGCAGTAATAAAACTTCTGATTATCCATGCTGATTTTCTAAGAAACTGATATATAAAAATAAACAGTAGAAAATCGCTCACAGAAATTATAAAAAGAGAAAAACTGCCTTTAGTAAATTCAGATCGGAATGTAAGAATCTGAGTGCATCTTGTCACAAGAGGTATCTGGACACAGCTGATAAAGCTCTGAGATCTGATGTTACCAACAAAGTCTACAGTTTCATCAAAAATAAATGATGCAATCATGACTATATTCTCTGGACCATGGCATGGTATGGCACCATTGTGAGTCTAATAATAATCTGTTTGTATCATTCTTCAAAAGTATATACAGTCCACTGCTCATGACAACAGAAATAAGTGTCTGGATGCTGACATCTCTAAATTTGAAGTCCATTTTGATGATGTATTTTATCAACTAACACTAATGAATATTAACAAAGATGCTAGACTTGACTCGATACCAAACATTCTGTTGATAAACTATGCTACTGGACTTTGTGATCCTATCGCTCAAAATTTCAATAAATTTATTGAAACAGGAAATTTTCCTTCAACATGGAAACTATCATACTTTAGTCCTATACAGAAATTGAGTAAAAAATCTAATGTCAGCAATTAAAGGCCAATATCCATTCAATCGTCACTTGCCAAGCTTCTAGAGAATATTGTCCTGCCACAGTTTCAATTTGCATTTAAAAATATCATAACCTCAAAACAGCATGGATTCTTTGGTGGAAGATCCACGCCGACTAATCTGTACCCGTATATTAACTTCATACTTAACGCATTGAGTAAAGGTTTCCTTATATACTGACTTCAGCAAGGCTTTTTCTATGGTTAAACATGATATTCTGATTAGTAAATTAAGTTGTTATACCATATGATCCACAGCCTTGGACTGACTTCACTCAAATTTATCTGACAGGTGCCTGAAAATACATGTCAGTGGCTATCTGCCAAGCGACTAGATTGTTACGTTTGGTGTACCACAAGGTTCCCATCTAGGGCCTATTCTGTTAAGCATATTTATTAATGCCATTGGTGAAAAATTTAAATCCAAGTTTCTACTAAATACTGATCTTTAGATCAGTATACAGTGATCATGACATTTATATTCTGCAACAAAACATTTCCAAGCTAGAGGTACGGTTGCACCAGAATATATATATATGAAAAGTGGTCTTGGTGTCTTATTGTTGTCACAACTACTTCTTATGTGGTCAAATTGTGCAGTTACGCAACTCACTAAATACCTGGTAGTGATCATATTACTTTCTCTCATCATATTAACTACAAAAATCTGCTAGAACTTTGTGTCCTGAGATTAATATGTAGATCTGGGAAAGAATTCAGAAACGTTAATATATTATTCTGACTTTTCTCTGCCTGTGTCAAACCATTACTGGAATATGGTACTATTGTCTTGTACACCATTTAAAGATGAACAAATTGGCTGTATCAAATAGGTTCAAGTTCCTATTATACTACCTGCATGATTAAGAAGAAAAAAAAAATGGTGATATATATTTCTATTTTAACATTTATAGCCTACATTGTCAGAGGCAATTGACAGACTTATCTTTCTTCTACAAAGATGTCGATGGGCTTATTGATTCACCAGAAATACTGGAGCAATTTGGGTTAAATTGCTCTAGGATAGATCTTCAAATAAAATGACTGCTGGATGCTGTGAAACCTAACAAAAACTACATTACTTTTGGACTGTACCATAGAATAATAAATCTGGTCAACGCACATGCAATGAATTCAATTTCTTTGGAGGATCTCACTCTAATTTCAAACATTAAAAGATTTCTATGAGTTATACAAGGTCAATACCAAAAGTAGTAGGACTGATTTTATATAAAAAAAATTAATTGAAGATATGTTTATAATTCCTTCATTCTCTTCGAAATTGCACCCTTGGGCAGGCACACACTTAGAATTACACTGCTGCCATTGGCTGTACGCCTTCTGGAAGTCTGATTTGGGGATGCTGTTGAGAGCCGTCGTCGATGCTGCTTGAACGTCCTGAATCAAGTCATACCGCTGTCCCTTCAGCTGCCTTTTCATCCGTGGGGATAAAAAAAAAAAGTCAGTTGAAGCCAGATTTGGACTGTAGGCGGGGTGCAGCATCGTGGCAACACTGAATTGGGCCAACAGATGCCTTCCATGTCCTCCCGTCCAATGAAGGCTCGTATGAGCAAATCAAAGATCAAGACCATGGTAATCGTGGTTTGTGGCCGTTGTTGGGTAATTCATTAGGAGTTCATTCCCCCTGGGGAAACTGTCAATTCAAACTTTTAAGTGCAGGTGCTAACCCACCTGCAAGATACAGTGAATGGCGTCCCACAAATCATCTCTGACAACTTGACACTGCATCACGACACTGCGCCGTGCCACGGCGCGCTCTTCATGGGGCAACTGTTGAACCGATTCGACATTGCCATGTTGCTGCACCCAGCCTACAGTCCTGATCTGGCTCCATCTGACACTTTTTTACTCACACGGATGAAAAGGCAGCTGAAGGGACAGTGGTTTGACTCGATTCAGGACATTCAAGCAGCATCGACGAGTGCCCTTAACAGCGACCCCAAATCAGACTTCCAGAAGGCGTACAGCCAATGGCAGCAGTGTAATTCTAAGTGTGTAGCTGCCCAAGGGTGCTATTTCAAAGAGAATGAAGGAATTGTAAACATATCTTCAATATGTTTTTTTTTATTTTTTTATTTTTATAAAATCAGTCCTACTACTTTTGGTATTGACCTTGTATAATCAAATACATATCTCACGTGTTA
This sequence comes from Vandiemenella viatica, assembly GCA_031002005.1. Classification (NCBI taxonomy): domain Eukaryota; kingdom Metazoa; phylum Arthropoda; class Insecta; order Orthoptera; family Morabidae; genus Vandiemenella; species Vandiemenella viatica. The sequence goes on from JARYHS010008074.1 coordinate 346,656,988, forward strand.
ATGCTAAGAATTACTTCCTTATGTACAAAGCCAATTGGCATATAACTTTGGTCAGACAAATGTTTGAATATGGTCGTGTTGTATGAGACCCACATTTTGGGCATCAAATACAGGAGTTGGAGAGGGTGCAATGAAGGGCTGCTAGATTTGTCTTTGTAAATTACTGTGGAACACAACTGGCAACTAATATGATAAATGAGCTGGAGCCGGATTCATTGGAATAGAAGGAGGGTAAAGAGAGTTATTGGAGTATACGAGATGTGTAAGGGATGCCTGGATAGATATTGGTGGGAGAATTAAGAGATGTGCATGGAAGGGTAAAGATGACCATGACCACAAGCTGGCACTTGATTTCATGCATAATGGTGTGGGAAAACTTTCTTTTGTAGGGAAGGGTGTAAAGTATGGAATATATTGCCAAGACAAATGATGAATAATACTTTACCAAAAAATACTGAAAGAATTTCAAATTAGTAGAGGGTAAAAGTAGGTGAGAAGAGGAGAGGAGAAAGAATTGTATGTAAGGAGATTGCCACTGGAGTGTGTGCTCTATTGCAATTGTATTAATTATTATTATTAATATTCATAGAGTGGTAGAAACAAATGAAATTCACATATGTGTATAAAACATTTATATACAACCTAATTTTGGAAGAAAAGCAAGAGAAACAAGAAAGAGAGAAAAAGAGGTTGCTCCTCTGCCTATTCTAATCTAGCAACATTGGTTTGATAGTTTTTCAGTGAATTAAGAGTACATGTTTGAGATACCACTTGAATCCAGTTGTGGGTGCAGTTATTCTAACCTAAACTAATAGTGTTTTATGGAGGCTATATTATGACTTGTGCTTTTGTGATCAACAAAAGAATAACGTTCAATCCTATTGGTGTACAATGGGTTGTATTAGCTGCCAGTGAATTAAGCAATTTAAATTATGTTTATATACTATTTTTACCAATGCATTTGTTTATTAAAGTTTATTAACATTCTTAAATATTTAATGATTCATTGATAATATGTTAGAAAGCTGATTCTTGAGATGAAAAAATTCTTATATTTAAATAAAACTAAAATATTATAAATATACTTTAATATAAATATGCAGTCCTCACAAATACATTCTGAAGGAATGTGATATTGTTTCATGACATAGTATAACTCTGCCCCAGGAAGTCAGAGCATGCCCTTCTGCATAGTACAAAGGACCAAATATTAAACGGCCAACTGCTAAATCTTTCTTGAATAATCCTTTCAGCATGACTGTTATCACAATGTAACATTCACATTGAAATTCTGTTGACAGTTTGAATGTGCAATGAAAATCATATAAAGGGCTTCTTTCTTCATAGATGACCTGCGATTTCTTCGTCTTGATCTTTTCATCTCCATAGAAGTAGGTAACTTTCACATAAGTATTGCATTTTTCTGAAAAGAATATTCTTGTTTAGAAAATGTGGATTAGCTATCAAATATTACTAGCCAAATGTAACTAAACTCTTAAGATAATAATAGCTGCACTTAATCATTGTGTAAATTAATGTTTTTCACCATTATCAGTCTCTTGACTAGTTTGAGATTATTTTCTGCCTCTTCCTATCTTGAACATGCCTCATCACTGAATAATAACAATTACAACATGTGTCCTCAATTACCTGCTTCATGTTTTCTAATAGATGTTTTCATTTAAAGTTTATTATTATTATTACTTTTTAACTGCCTTGGAGCTAACACTCAGGTGGCAATTCCCCCAGTCATCCATTTACCCTTTTTTTTTTTTTTTTTTTTTTTTTTTTTTTTTATATATATATATATGTCTCTAAATTTTCTTTTATAATTAGAATGTGAAATTCCTCCCCCATTTACTATTATGATTTACAAATTTTAATTCTACATTCCTGAAGCGTTATTGGAAAATTATTCATCACTACACTTGGTAATTTGTTCCAATCCATGACACCCTTATCAATAAAAGTATATTTCCTACTCCCTTATACATGAATTCGAGCACAACCTAGTGATCATGGTTGCCTTTCCCCTTCCATTCTCCCTCTTAACTGACCAATATCTGGGTTCCATGGAGCACTGAGTTGATACCCCATTTCTCTGTTTAGTATGTCTGCCGCAAGGCGAATATCCACAACCTCCTTGATCACGCTATTTCATTGCCTGTTTGCGTAGTCTATAATCGAAATCAAACACATGTTTTTATTCTGTGATGAGCAAAGTTACTGCCGACTTTGGCACTTATGTCAGGTCCACACATCTCGCATGTTCCGTACTGTGCTGATACTTGCTGTGATGCAGAAAGTCTTCTGGTAAAATTAAACCATCTGCGGGGTTCATTCAATCTGAATGGAAACAGCGAAGCACAGATTATCAGGACCTTTAATAAGAAACACAAGAGGAAGGCAGGGAACATATCCCTTCTGTTTAAAATGTTCCCAACTCTCCCATCTGAGGAGAACTTTAATTTGATGCAACATTTCAAAATAGCTCTCCAACTTCATCTTCTGCCAAGAGTGACCGTTATCACGTAGCATGCTTTGGGCAATGGTTGCCAGTGACGTCATGGTTACATGCGACGAGCGCCGAGGTGGTGGAGTAGGAAGCCTGATGGTGTGAGTTGGAGCAGAACAACATGCATTTTTATCATATGCTGGAGCAATTTAAGCAAAAATCGCCAGATTGTTAGACAAAACCATCCACCCTGGAAGATAGGGGATTTGCTTCACAGTGCAAAGGATGGTTTGGGTCTCAGACAACCTGGTATTTATTCTGTTCCCTGTGAATTTGGGCAACAGTAGACTGGCCAAATGGTACACTCCATCATTCAGCACTGTATGGATTAAGCAGACTGCAGATTCATCTCTAGAAGAGAGACATGATATAAACTCAGAGCAGCATGGTACCCAGTTATTGGAGAGAGGTATCAAGATCATCACAGAATGTAATCCGACCTCTAGCCGACTCCTTCCACTGCTCAAATCTCCAACATGCATCCTGCCCTATCACCCAACTCCCCCCAACAGGCTTTCTAATCCACCAACTCTACACCGAGAGGTGCTCAGCTCATGTGACAGTAATGTCAACATAAACAGTTAGCCGGTGCGGGCTATTTATGAACGGTCACTCTGAGAGCCTGAATCTTTGTCGAAATATGAAGTCAGAGAATGCTTTCAAAATGTTGCATCGAATTGAGAACATTTTGTACAGTGGATACACCAAGAAAGCATCCATTCAATTCACCTTCTACTGAATAATCATACAAAACATTTATATTACTTATCTATATTCTTATAAGTAAATTCTTCTTAGCATTTATCTTAATTAAATGATTATCTTGCCGAATGGTGTGGGTTGCAGTGGATGTAAAAAGTGTTTTTAATTGGGGATATAGTGGAATGGGAAATTAATGAGGCTCTACTGTGGTTTTTTTCCATGTTGTATTACGATAATGGAGTTGCGGGAAAGACGAACCTTAAGGCTAAGTCTATTGAGGCAGAAACGATAGATGAGAGACTCATTGGGGTGGGTGAGAAGGATAGCTGATGCAGGTAGTAGGATAAATATGGTTAACAATATGAAGAAGTAACTGTTAGGTGAAATAGGTTTGAACTGTTACGAGAGTAAGGAGCGAAAGAGACTAATGTAGTTGTAGGAGTACAGACAGGCCTTTAGCAATAGGGGTGAGCAAGGAAAACATAGGAAAAAAATGGTTCTGCTACTAGGTAGCTGTCATGGGATAGGTGTAGGCCCTCTTCTGTAGTATCAGTTGGGCACAGGCTACCAGGTCATAAGTTTTTTCAAACCTAGTGAAATATTGGGTCAGGTAATAAAGGATATAGGTTCACTTTGAATGGTTTTCACTAAGGAGGAAAGAGTAGTGATAGTGGGAGGTGCAGGGAGTACTATTGATAGAAATGTGAGTAATAGTACAGAGAGTGGCTTGAGTGTTCTATGATTGTGTCTAATACTTTAAGAATAATTACAAATTGTTTACTCATGAACTTAAAGTAACAAAGTCCACTTTCTGAAATAAAATCAGCCACCACTTGTTTAATATAAATAAGAATTATAGTAATAAATAATAACTGAAGGTTGGGTTTGAATAATGTTCACATGAAACAACTGTTCGATCAGTTATGAATTGGGCTACAAAGTTTGGTTAAAACATTGCCTGAACATGGTGGTTATAAGACCTGCACCACTTTCATATTTGTACCAAAGACGTTTGTGTCATGGTGTATCACTTTTCAGCCAAAACTATCTAGCACAGAACACTGGTGTTTGTGTGTGGTAGTATGACAGAGTCACACGTCAATCACAACGTTGGCCGAGTTTCGGTAACTGTAGCAGAGTATTACAGTTTGTCAAACAACTGTGAAAATTATATATACTGTTTATATCATGTTTGACTTGATAGTTTTTTTTTTTTTTGTTCGATATTTCACTATGAAAATTGTTATTTACCTAAGGAAAGGTGTAATCGGCCTTCATTTTAATGTACTTTGGTCGCCACCATTCGATGGTTCGGGAATATTACGTGCACTTCGTAGAAAACAAAATAAACACTCCGTTTTCATAAATACATGAACACATTTATTCTGCTAGTTCCATAAGTGTACTAATTTCCGACCACCAATGGAAAATAAAATGTTAACACTATTATACACTTCACAATAACATTTATCCAAAGATTGCAATTCGTTAGAGTGGCAAGTGACTTGCAAGCACTTAATGTAATATAACTTCCAACTGTTCGTCATACACCGTCTGTTCTTAATGCTCGTAACGGCTAAATAAACAGTCTTTACTACGTGGAAAGTCACTCCTTGAGTTCACTTATCTCCTCGAGTAACGAATATTGCCAAATTGATTTCACATTAGCAGCCACGGGCAATTATAAACACGGAATAATCGTGCCGAAATCCGTCGTACACATATGCAGTACCGCGTACACTTACTCACAAACCAAAACTCATAGGTTTGGTCTCCGACAACTAACACAGGCGTAAAATATGCATTACGTAGTTAAATCGGGTTAAACACTCAACACTGATTTATGTATATATCCGTTAAACCACTAAGAGCACAACTTAAAACACATTTTTTTGTTACGCCATGTGTCTACTTCAACACTCGCTGGAAAAAAACCAAAAAAAACTATCTCTGACCTACTACAGCTAGTTGTTCAGAGATAACTATACCATCGACTACATTAAAACACTTTCAATTAATTTCTAAAATTTAAAGGAGGGCGGTTTTGTACACTGTATTGTGACAACCCCTTCCATGTCAAACCTCAAATGGGGTAACTCGTAGGAACCCATTTGAGTGGGTGACAAAATCAAGGTTCGCTACTCCTTAGGTAGGAGTACAAACATGACATAACTTAGTGTATTACATGAATGAGGAAATTGGTGGTCGGTCTCTAACTGAACACGAATTTACCTTACATTTACAAAGAACATCATCTTTACATATTTGGATAAGGTCCCTAAAAAAAACCACACACACATATTACCATCAAACATTTCAAAATTGAATTGTAGTTCTTTTCACCACACTTTTTTTTTTCTAAACACACTCCCTATCACTGACAAACATTGTGTAAACAAGCACCAGGTTGTTATTACTAGAGCAAACAAATCACTTGTGCATGTAGTCACATCCATTATACTTTCTGCATTGGTATTACATAGAAAACATGAACCAACTAAGGAAATGGAACTATTTACATTTGTATGTACAACTCCTCCCAAGATCATTATATTGACCCTGATATCAAAACCGTTGATACTGAGCCATCAGTTACCAGAGGAATCATCTATCTTGAAAGGTTTGAGCGAAATAACATTGTAAGTACCCTTGATCTTCCCACTTTTTGGGTACACCACAGTGTATACATTTTCCTCCTGGGTCAATATTCCCCTTCTCCAAGCGATTGAAACTTCCTCCTCTCTTCTCAGGCGCCACTTCCTCTATGATTCTTCTCCTAACAGTCGTTTCTTCTATACTCCACCGCGTCAGGTCTGTGGAGATGACCCCTTCCAATCCAAATTCCATAATCTCTTCCTCATCCTTGTTCACACTCTCAGACTTAGTCATCTGCTCTTATAGGTTCATTGGCCAGCTCACAAATACTTTCATATTCTCCTCGAAGTTCCTCTTCATACTGCTCTTCCTCACTGTCAGAACTTTCTGCATTGGCATTACATAGAAACATGAACCAACTAAGGAAATGGAACTATTTACATTCGTATGTACAACTCCTCCCAAGATCATTATATTGACCCTGATATCAAAACCGTTGATACTGAGCCATCAGTTACCAGAGGAATCATCTATCTTGAAAGGTTTGAGCGAAATAACATTGTAAGTACCCTTGATCTTCCCACTTTTTGGGTACACCACAGTGTATACATTTTCCTCCTGGGTCAATATTCCCCTTCTCCAAGCGATTGAAACTTCCTCCTCTCTTCTCAGGCGCCACTTCCTCTATGATTCTTCTCCTAACAGTCGTTTCTTCTATACTCCACCGCGTCAGGTCTGTGGAGATGACCCCTTCCAATCCAAATTCCATAATCTCTTCCTCATCCTCGTTCACACTCTCAGACTTAGTCATCTGCTCTATAGGTTCATTGGCCAGCTCACAAATACTTTCATATTCTCCTCGAAGTTCCTCTTCATACTGCTCTTCCTCACTGTCAGAACTGCTCGAGTTTTCCTCACTCCTCAACAGTTCTTCTCTCTCGGTGAATTTCCCTACCACTTTCCCTCCTGTCTCTTCCTTGACAGGTGATAGTATCATTCCTCTGTTTCCAAAGGTGTAATACCTTTGCTCCTCTGCTGCTCCTAGCGCCAGGTTTTCCTTAAACTCCTCCTCACACAGTTGAAGATTCTTTTCCACTGACTTTAACTTAATATCGTGGTACCCCACTTCGTTTTCAACCCCACGTATTCTTTGGTTAGTTTGGCCCATTTCTTCCACCACTTCCTGTTTGAATTGGTCCAGGGTGTTCCTAGTTTCTTCATTCCTCATAAAGCAGTCTTGTTGCAGCTGCCCTAGCTCACTCCTTATCTCCAAGAAACTGTCATTAAAGTCCGACTTGATTTGTTGGCCAAGGGCTTCCCATTTCTGATCTATTTCAGTCCTCAGCTCACAGATGTTATCTTGAATGATAGTTATTTCAGCTCGCAATGAATTCTGAAGTAAATTAATCCTTTCGGCACTCTTAGCATCCAGAGAGTTCTGAAGTTCCGCATTCTTAGCCTCCAAGGACTGCAAGTTACTTCAAAGTGACTCATTCATACCATCTCTTAGGGTATTCTGAAGCAACTCATTATCAGCTCTCAAGGTGTTCTGAAGCAACTCAAATTGTTTCGCCAATCCCATCAACTCCTTCATGGGCACCTCCTCGCTTTGCTCTACTACCCCCTCGACAGCAGATTCCCTTGCACTCATGTTTAAAGCGATAAAACTAAACAAATTTAGTGAAAATCCGGTAAACCACCGACTCAAACTTCAAATCACTCAAATGAACTGTAAAAGTCAACACAATGATGCTAAACAACGCTGTAGATAAACCATGGACCAAAAAAATGCAGGACAAACACCCAGAAACAAGCAATAACAACGTAGTTTCACGGAACCCAGGATTTTCCTTCACCTTCCAAAAGGAAAATATGTCACTGTAAATCACAGAGAAAAAAGAAAAAAAATCTCACAAGGAAAGAAATATAATGTAAATAATGCATCTGGTTGTTGGTCACAGCACCCACTCAGTTACACCGCCTGAAAATTAATGGTTCTATCTCTAAAACATGCACTTAAATATTTTTTTTTTTTTTGAATTGAATCTGAAAAGAAAATCAGCGTATTTAATTATGATTCTTTCAAAATAAAATCCTTAGAAGAAATTTAATACTCTTAAACATTTTGAATTTTTTTTCACTGAAACTCTAGTAAATAACAACCGGTGTTACAAATTTCTAATTAAAATTTGCAAAAAAAATCACTGATTTATTGTTATTTTAGTTTAATTTAATTTTCAAGTTTATTTCCCAGCTGCTCTATCCTAATGTTGCCTGTTAGATGTCCGCGATGTCTGCCAGCTGCTTCCACCCTCTTTCTGCGATGTCTGTCCGTTGTTTCCGTCCGTACACCAACGATACTGCGAAACCGCTCTCCGCCGCAACTGTCGTCTTTGGGCTGTAGTGTTGTAACTCCCGCTTTGTCTTCTTTGCACCAGTCTGGTTGTCGACTATTTCTACTCCCGCACTTGTTATCTTTGGCTGATGTTCTCGCTATAATGTAACTAATTGTTCAATAAGTCTAATTATTTTTCTATACCCTTGCCACTCTTCCCTTGTGATTTAGACAATTTTTATAGATCACTTATTTGCCTACTTATTTCCCAATTCCTGTCACGGTCGCCATGTCAAACAACTGTGAAAATTATATATACTGTTTATAACATGTTTGACTTGATATTTTTTTTTTGTTCGATATTTCGCTATGAAAATTGTTATTTACCTAAGGAAAGATGTAATCGGACTTCGTTTTAATGTACTTTGGTCGCCACATTGGAAGGTTCGGGAATATTACGTGCACTTCGTAGAAAACAAAATAAACACTCCGTTTTCATAAATACATGAACACATTTATTCTGCTAGTTCCATAAGTGTACTAATTTCCGACCACCAATGGAAAATAAAATGTTAACACTATTATACATTTATCCGAAGATTGCAATTCGTTAGAGTGGCAAGTGACTTGCAAGCACTTAATGTAATATAACTTCCAACTGTTCGTCATACACCATCTGTTCTTAATGCTCGTAACGGCTAAATAAACAGTCTTTACTACGTGGAAAGTCACTCCTTGAGTTCACTAATCTCCTCGAGTAACGAATATTGCCAAATTGATTTCACATTAGCAGCCACGGGCAATTATAAACACGGAATAATCATGCCGAAATCCGTCGTACACATATGCAGTACCGTGTACACTTACTCACAAACCAAAATTCATAGGTTTGGTCTCCGACAACTAACACAGGCGTAAAATATGCATTACGTAGTTAAATCAGGTTAAACACTCAACACTGATTTTATGTATATACCTGTTAAACCACTAAGAGCACAACTTAAAACACATTTTTTTTTTTTTTTTTTTTTTTTACGCCATGTGTCTACTTCAACACTCGCTGGAAAAACCAACTATCTCTGACCTACTACAGCTAGTTGTTCAGAGATAACTATATCATCGACTACATTAAAACGCTTTCAATTAATTTCTAAAATTTAAAGGAGGGCGGTTTTGTACACTGTATTGTGACAAGTTACATGAGCTCACCATGGACTTATAGAATCCAATCACTCCCAAAGATATGGTGGTTGAAATTGGCCGATCAAGGATATTTTAGTATTTCGACCAAAGACATGTGTCTCCATATACAAGGTGTATTTTTTAAGTAAGAACCGGTTGGTAATAGACTTTTAACAACGAAAAATATTTTGGTAATTTATTCAACATGACATTCTACAAACTTTTGCTTACTTTTCCACATAGCTGCCATTATTGTTCAAGCATTTGTCATACCGTGAGATGAGTTTTTGTATACCATCATCGTAGAAGTCTGCGGCCTGAGTGGAAAACCATTGCTGAACCGCAAGTTTCACTTCATCATCATTGTTGAGACCCTTGCTGCTGAGGAACCTCTTAAGGTGCAAAAAGAGATGGGACACCCAAGTCTCCTGTGGTGATGTGGTCCAAGAATCTGTCACCTGCTTCTTGATATCGGGTCAGAAACATCAATGCAGTAGCACACCTTTTTGTTTTGTGTTCCTCAGAAAGTATCTTTGGAACCCATCAGGAGGACAACTTCCTGTAATCCAATTTCTCTGACACAATGTTGTAGAGGACGGATCTTGAATCTTGTGGAAAGTGCAAGGACAACATGGAAATTGGGAAACGCCTGTTTTCATGAATTTTGTTGTCTCCCGCACGCACAAGATCGTCGTAGATTACGGATGGCCGGCCCCAGTGCGGTTCATTGTGCACATTCTCCCGACCTTCCTTGAATAATCTTACCCACTTACGAAGGTTACCTTCATCCATTACATTGGGGCCATACACTTGACAGATATGGTGATGAATTTCCACCGGTGTCACATTTCTTGCTGACAAGAATCTGATGACTGACCTTATTTCACATTCAGCGGGATTCTGGATCGTCTTAATCACTTCCATCGCTCACCACGAAGTGTAAACTCCGTTGACTTGGCAATAACTCCATCTACGCGTGCTCATAGGATGCCAGAATAGTGTGCGCATGCGCTCAATTTCGTTCATGGGTGATTTAAGAGGATATCGCCGACCCGTTCTTACTTAAAAAATACCCTTCGTATGTCACTTTGCTGCCACAACTACATAGCATAAATCATTGGTGTTTGTGTGTGGTAATGTCTCCTATTGTGTACTATGGTGGTTAAATTTTAGTACCTATGGAGGTGTGGGAGATATGATGGTTGAAAGTGGTCGACCTGCACCACTTTCATATTTCTACTATAGACGTATGTGTCATGGTGTATCACTTTTCAGCCAAAAACTATCTAGCACAGATCACTGGTGTATGTGTGTGTGTGTGTGTGTGTGGTAGTAGCACAGAGTCACCCATCAATCACAACGTTGGCTGAATTTTGGTAAATGTGAGAGTGTGGGAGATATGGTGGTTGAAAGTGGCTGATCAAGGATATTTTCGTATTTCGACCAAAGACATGTGTCTCCATATATGTCACTTTGCTGACACAACTACAGAGCGTAGATCATTGGTGTTTGTGTGTGGTAGTGTTATCACGTCTCCTATCGTGTACTATGGTGGTTAGATGTCGGTACCTATGGAGGTGTGGGAGATATGGTGGTTGCAAGTGGTCAACCTGCGCCACTTTCATATTTCTCCCAAAGATGTATGTGTCATGGTGTATCACTTTCCAGCCAAAACTATCTAGCGCAGATCACTGTGTTTGTATGTGGTAGTAGCAGAGAGTCACCCGTCGATCACAACATTAGCCAAATTTTGGTAACTGTGGGAGTGTGGGAGATATGGTGGTTGAAAGTGGTCGATCAAGGGTATTTTCGTATTTCGAGCAAAGAAATGTGTGTCCGTATATTTTACTTTGCTGCCTGAACTACATAGCACAGATGACTGGCGTTTGTGTGTGGTAAGAGCATCAAGTCTCGTGCAATATGGTGGTTAGATGTCGGTAGCTATCAATCCAAATTCTTTTCAAACACAAACGAAGTCGTGGGCACCAGCTAGTAAATAAATAAATCTTTTCTTGAATTACTGTGTTCACATAAATGTAGTTATTAATTGCAATGGAAATTTTTCTCCTTTGTCATTTTCCCTAGACCAACTACTTTTGCACTGCATGAGTTTTCACTTTAAGATATTTAAGTTGATGAGGTAAAAGCTTTATTACATCCTATAATGCCTTCCTCACTTACAATGAAAACCTGCCTCCCATATATAAAAACCAAAACCTTCCTCCTACTTTATATCTGAAATCAAGTGATAGTTTATGGCCCATGGTCATCTCGTCCATGTGACATACTACTACTAATCCTTCTATCCTTAATACTAATCCTTATATCCACTAAGGCTGCATGACAAAACAATGTCTTATACTTACATTACACTCTCTACAACTACCTCCCACCTTCCAATTATACCCAGCCTATTCCATTTATCATATGAGTTACTGACTGCAAATAAATCTAGCTTCCTTTCTTTGCTTCTCCTTAAACTGAAGTATCTGTTACCAGTACCATGTGGTTTTCATATTATCCCTCCAAACTTGATCAAGGGCCTAATCATGGTTTATTATCCTAATACTCTCACTTTTCTGGTATTTCCCCTCATCACTCTCTTCAACAGATGCAGAACTTTAATCTTCTCCTTACAGTCAACCTAATCTGTCTTGCTTAATTGAGTTTGAGTGATATGTCAAATATTTACAGGCCTTGCATAGAAAAGAAATTCTTCATCCAACTTATAATTATAAACCTTTTTCTATCTGTTTACCTAATAAGTTGGCTCTTTTTTGTCATTGATCTTAATTCAGTGTTGTCCAATCCAACTCGATACTGTGGCAATCTTCATCTCCTTTTCCCAACATTTTAGGGTCAGCTACATTTTATGCGTTTTACTGTTGGCATGGTAAAATTTGGAGTAACGGTTTTATGGCTGCACGCCATTGCTGATGCCAAGCATTTTATACCAACTACCAGGTCGTACTAAGTAATCAGAAGGGAAGTGAAGTGTTGCCGTCTGTCTGTGAAACTTGTAACTATGTTCAATGTGTGGTAATATATGTTTTGTTTTTGAAATGTTTTAATTTATGAGGTGGAGATTGAGGACCATTTCTCACCTTGATGGCTGCAAAAATACTGCTTAAAACTGCAGTCAGAATGACCAGTTCTGGGCTCAAGCCTGATTCATTATACTTCCCTGATCCAGTGTGCAGCGCCTCAGCATACACTGGCGGGTGACTCAATATTCTGTCAATATCCCATGGCAATTGCTCACACACTTTTTCTTGTTTTAGTCATATTTTTATATTATTAAATTGTTTTATTATGTCGTTTGCAAAGAACAAAAGTTTTTACTATCTTAGATAATGTAATGGAGCAATGAATACTGCAAAATTAGTAATGTATAGTGGCGATGATATTGACTAATCAAGTAAATCAAAAAATGGAGAAATACTTGAGAAAAAACTTTCCCAACTTTTTAAAAATAGATTAACAGGGTAAAAAGAAACATTTTAACATTCTTGTTAAAGTAGGAATTTTATTATAGATGCTATGCATTTTAGTTAAAACATTATGTGTGGAGGAAACAAAGCAAACATAGAGTTGTATTCCAGAAATAGAACTACCAGTAAAGATTAACATTTCAATCGGAAAACCATTTACTTTTAGTTTAAATTAATAATGAAAAAAAGACTGAAAATTGCATATTTTATGTTCAGAAAGATTTTTATATAAAGCGGGCATTTTGAAAGTGTTTCATATTTCTTTAAAAAGAACAGTTAAAATGGAATAGAAGATATACAAGAAAACCATAGGAGACCAGAATTATTGATCAAATAACGAGTTGTTAATGGGATGATATTTTTAGAAAGTAATTATGTGGTTTGGATATTGAAGGAAAACAATGTTACTTTGAAATGGATTTGCAAGAAAAGTGCTTGATAATTCTGGAATCTGACAGCATATATATTTTTATTAAAAAAAATAGGTCTATGTTTTGTATTCATTTCTAAAAGATAGGAATAGTTTTAAAAAATCTGAATAGTGTGGTGTAATATTCAATATTAGGATAATGGCAGGATCCAGTGCATAGCCTGAAAAATGCAGTTTGAAAGTGGTTTGAACAGAATAATGGATTGGCCAAGGGAGGTCATATGCGAGGTTTCTACAGAAGAGAATTTGGAGCTAAACCATCAAGCTTGTGCAGGAAGACAGCGGGCAGTGAAGTTATGTCCATTGGCCAGCTGTTTCATTTATTTTGTGTGGTAACAGCAAGGAAATGATAGTACTCAGTGAGTTTTGGGGTTGTGAGATATTAATAATCTGAATTAGATAAAGGTGGATGTGAACATTGATTTGAAGACATTTGTCAGAGAATGTTTTACATTTCAAAAGTTACCTTTTAATTTTTAGAGTAGCTTTTGTCAAACTTAAATGTAAATGTGTGATGTCTAAGGAATGACTGAATTGTTTCTTCAAAAGGTAACCTTACAATCTTCATACAAGAGGCAAATTATTTCACACTACTGATTGTTTAATCTAATTTATCTGTTATGAAGCACACTCTCTGGAGGCAATTTCCCTATGTGCCTATTCTTTCCCTTTCCTGTACCTACCTACTATTATTCTCTGCAAATTTCAATTTTAGATTCTTTCAGTGTTTTTGGTAATTTATTCAGGATAACTGTTGGTAACTTATCCCAATCCCTAACACCCTTACCACCAAAAGAAAATCTTCCCACACCCTTGAGCCTGAAATTGAGTATCATGTTGTTGTCAAGCACTTTTGACTGATATCAGAGTTTAATTTAAACATTTTAGAAAAGTAAATGCACTGAACTTCAATATCAGAGACTTTGAATTATTTGCAAACCCTTCAGTAGTGCTGATAGCTATATATAAGAGTAATCTGTCTGTGTATGCGATTATAACTCCATTACCCACAACTATTACCCCATGGAGGTTATATGGTACGGTATTGTAACATAACCGTTGAATGTTACGGATATATTTTGAGTTGAGAGTGTGATCGGAGAGATATATCTTTGGCGTTGCGCGATCGCCTAGCACTCAGTGGGAGAGTCGGTGATTGTCGACAGTGGAGTACGGAACAAACGGCGGGAGCTGACCGGCTAAGGCCGCGTGCGTGTGTGCCGCGTATGTGTTGTACTGCCGCTGAATGTATGTTCCGTAGTAAAGGACACGGTGTGATGTGAGCTGAGGTATATGTCAAACTGTGAAAGTTGTTCTGCGAGACGTGAGTGAATATAAACTGTGTTTCGTAATCTGCTACAGGCTTGTACCACGGCGATTGTTTGTTAAGTAATTGCGGGACTTGTACTCACTGTTCATTCAGCTTTAACTGTACTTGAATCTGCAACTTTTCGGTGATGAAGGAGATTAGTTTTATTGTCTGGTGGCTTGCTTTTGGACTATGTAGTTTCAGAAGAATAAATCTGTGAAAACTAGCATGTGTGTGTATTTCTCAGTAGGATTACTTATCTTCTGTGACTGTAATTAAAGTAGCTGAACCAATTAGTAAAGCTTACCGACTGGCAACCGCACGGCAAACGAACCTTTAATTAAAAAGTAATAACTAGTCGAGGAAAGCTTTGAACATAGTGTTAAGAAGTGTAGCTGCACAATTGCTACAACGAACTTTAAGTAACACACACATATCCCAATTACTGTGTTACATGGCTCAACGTGTCAGGATGTGGTGCAATTAAAACTGTTAATTACGGACAGTGATTAATATAAAAACGTGCTGGAAATAATAAGCAGTGAGTTGTGCGGGACGACAACAATCAACGGCGGTGCGGTTACTTCGAAGTGGCGAGCGGACGACAATGCAGTAAACGACTGGTCCCGAGCGTTCACGAGCGGAACTGAGCGAGGCAGTCTGACTAGAAGCATCACCCGAGCAACAACAACAACTCGACACCGGGACGACGCAGTACTTCGGAGCGAAGCGATAGCTCAACAACGCGGGCACGCAGCGGCGGCAGCGCGGTCAGCAACTGAGATTCCCCGAAAGGGAAGTGCGAACAAATTTATTTAATCAAAGAAAGACACAAACTGACATTAAAATAATAAGGAAAAATACTGTTTCAATTGGAATCCCATTTCCACGGTAGTAATTATTTCTTTTGCATTAATGAATCTTCAAATGAGCCACGGACTATGCGGATTGCAAATTTTATGCTTGCAAGCATAATTTTATTCTGATTTGGGTCAAGTTATGTCAGTTTCTGTTACCGAATTTATTTGTAGATTTTTGTTGATTTCAAAGAAGCATACATTGAGTAGAATTAATAAATGTCTTCTATACAATTTCCTGTAGGTTTTGTCAGGGAGGTTTTTGATATTATATTTTATTTTCTCCACGGCTACGAGTGTTAAAGTTTATTTTACCATTTTGTGAAGATAGGGGCATTATTTTACTTTGAGCTTATATGAAGTGGATCGTGCAATATTCAATTCGACTTGGAAAGATTTCTTTGTGCAATATTTTCTTTCAGATCCAGCAAACCTGCGTTTTCACCCAACGTTGTTTTATTCACGTGCAGTTCCTGCTAACCTGTGTTCTGGTTCAATGCTTTGTAGTTAGGAAGCTGTTTGTTTTATATGAACTGTAGCCTGGATTTTATGGTTGTTCAGTGTTTTCAGATTGATTATTAGTTGGTAAAGATGGAATCTGCGTTTGACTGTCCACAGTTTGAGGGCGTGGAAAGATTCTTAAGTAGCCTAGACTTTCTTAGAGGTCACATCAAAGTGGAGGATACAGATAAATACACGGCTATAATAAATGTTGTTAAGAGGGTGGTAGCAAGCTTTAAGGAGGAATGCAAAGTACATGTACAGCACAGTAAAGAGTTCAGGGATCCTGAAATTCTAAATAATATAGATTGGTATATAATTTCAGTATGGTCAACGCTTGAAGAAGTTCGAGAAAACTTGGGTAGTTTTTGTGATAAAATATCCATGGTTTCAGTAGATTCTGCTATTGATTATATCAAGGGGGCTATACCCGATGTTGGTTACAGAGTAAAATACCTTGAATATAAGTTTAGTTGGGTGCGAAGGGTGAAATTCGAAGATGATGTTTGTAGTTATATTGGAGGATTATTCAATGCTGATTGTGAGGTAGATTCAAAGTCATCTGAGCCTGTTAAGGAGCAGGTTGTGGATGATGAGTGTATGAGAAGCGTAGAGAATAATGAAAATTTGGAATAGGACTTGTCAATTGGGAGTAAGGATTTTAGTAATCTCATGGTAACTGCAACTGGTAAAGGGAAAGCAGTTAGTATATCGCAGGAGGAGGTCAAGCAATGTAGGGAAATGTTCAGCGCCTTGAAAGAAGATAGTGTAAACGTGGACCAGAATTCATATCAGCAAGGTGATTTGGTTTTATTGGAAGTGAATTCCGAACTTTATAGTACTAATGGAGACATTCAAAGTACCAGTTTTCGTATGAGGGACCTTTTAGAATAGTATGTGAGCATGAAATGTCTGGTTACGTATTAGCGTTCCCTGTGAGCGGCAAAATTAAAGGTGTTTACCCAGAGGATTCCTTAATGCCATTTGAACCAGAAATGATAGAAGATTTGATGACAGATTGTGAAGAAGTGATAGAAGATTTCGATCAAGAGATTGATAATCAAACGTGTATATCGGCGAAAGAAGAGAGTTCAATTTCACATGTTGATATGGACTATGATAAGAAGAAAGAAGAGGAAGAACTAAGCGACGAAGAATTGCATGAAGAAGTTTGGCGAGAAGAAAACTCAGAAGAACCTGTGACAAAATATAAAATTACTAGGGAAGAAACAGAAGAATCATAGGCTAAAGAACCGGGTAACAGTCTGAAAACATTTGGTGACAGTCTCGACGCATTTAGAGCGGAGATGAAACGGGCGTTTGCAGAATTTGAGTATAACATGAGATTGTAGCATAGCCATATGATAGAGGCTGCTTCCAAAGTCGGTGGCCCGGGAGATCGAGAACCAGCTGTGCTATTTGGAATATGGCTGAGTGGATGTTAAATTTTCCGCTGGTCCATGGGAGTACCGTGGAAGACCCCAGAGTGCATGCCGGCTACCGGCAGTCAATTAGAAACACCTGCGAACCCAACATGTGACACCGGCTAGTCTTCCTGGGGCAGCCGAGCTCATCGGGCACGCCACCCATGTGCAAGTTTTTCTCGAACTCCTTTTTTTTTTAAGTTGAACTATTTTCGGTTAGAGTTGTGAAAATGCGAGTGTGATTTATAAAGGATTGTTCATGGTAACTGAGGATTCTGCAACCTTTGGGTACATATATAGGGGAAAGTCGGATAAAACTGGGTAGGTGGACAAACAGGGATTCAGGTTTTATAGCTTGAGATGTGGTGATATGTAGCGAAAACTTCTATAACTAGTTCCAAGTGAGCGCCATGACAGCATGCAGTGAGCAGAAGTCGTGTAAACCAATCCATTTCGCAGTGGTCATTTTTTGTTTCACCTGAAAAGGTTAACAATCCGGCGTCTGCAATACTACGTTACCAATCATAAATACATAAGGTTTGGTAAGTACAACGTATGATAGCTCATTATTTACTTGTTATTTTGACGTTTTATCTTTGAGTCTATGAGTTGTCTGAATAATGCTAGAATAGCAATACTTCAAAATGGCGTGGTCGGACAAAACCGGGATGCGGGTCGTCGGACATAAGTGGGAAGTTCCCGGTTTTGGACAACTGATTTTCTTGCGTGATTGAAAAGGAATTTACTTTTTTTAGTTATTGTTTGAAGATATATAAATATTTTAAAACTATACAAAAAGTGTTATTTAAATTATTATATAGAAAACGTTTTTTTTTTAATTATTTACATTCAAAATCAAGCCTTTTTTTTTTTTAAAAAAAAAAAGTTAATAAATTATTGAGTTGGCCTTAGATTAATTTATTCGCTGGATTAACCTGTTGTTTATTTCATTGCTGTTTTTAAATGTTTAATTTTCTGTGTATCCAATTATTTGTACTTCATAAACTACAAGCAATTTGATCAATGCTGCTAGAGAAAACAACGTATCATCTTATGTTTTCCTCCTAATACGATTCACCGACTGCAGCCACTTGATGTGTCTCTTATGGCTCCTCTTAGTGCTTATTATGAGCAGGAAGTAAGAAAGTGACTTATCAATCATCTGGTCGTGCTGTTTCAATCTACCAAACTGGGAAGTTGTTTAGATCTGCATATTTAAGGGCAGCAGTTGCACAAAACTGTTATAAAAGGGTTTGAAAAGACTGATATCTACCCGATTAACAGTGACATATTCCCAGACCATCTCTTTGCTTCCGCTGAGACAACCACGAGACTCCTGGAAGTGGAAGAGAACCCTTTAGCTGAACCTCAAACATTGCCTGGACAACAACGTGATCCTGATGGAGACCTTCCTGAAGAAATCTATAAACCTCAGCGTGAGAAAAAGAATGGGTCTGTAGAGAAACAGTCAACACTGACATCAAAGGCTCCACTCCCTGTACAACCTTCTATGTCTTCTCAAGATCTGGGCCAAGATATGAAGCGTCCGTTTGCAGTCTCGCCGCAGGATATAAAGCCTATTCCAGTACAAACCGGCCCTAGGGCCATCAGGAAATCCGACAAAAGGCGAGAGAAAAGATCTATCATTACTTCATCCCCTTACAAAATTAGACTCGAACTAGAAGATAAAGAAAAGAGAGAGTTAGCCATGAAGCGAAGTCTTTTCAAGAAGACAGAAAAAAACTAAAAAAAAGTGTTGTGGAAAAGAAGAAGCCAAAGAAAAAAGAACTCTTAACATCAGACGAGGATGAAAGTGATGAGGCATGCATCTTTTGCGGCTGTTTAAATGAACATTCGAAATCTAAGGAGAGTTGGATACAGTGCCTTCACTGCAAAGGGTGGGCGCATGAAGCATGCAGCAATACAGATGAACAAGACCAAACTTTCATTTGTGATTTTTGTGCCTAAAATGTTTAACCCTTAGAGAGTAACATTGAAATTTGATGTAGCTTTGGTATAGTTTCAAATTGTGTAAGTATAATACGTCATATCTTGATAGTTTTCCTTTAATAAATAGTGTAATTAGAAACTTACAATATGCTTTTTTTATTACTCTTTGCAGTTCCCGGTTTTGTCCAACCACGTCGGGCAAAACCTGGACATTGCACACTTCTAAAAAAATGTGTTTTTATGATCTCTATTGCTATTGTTCACGACTGGTTTATTATTTATTTTTTTCTCCCAAGGAATCAGTTTATCGTTTTAACACAAATTTTGACTATTTTGTTCACAAGATGAATATTATAAGGAAAAGACCCGTTAGGATCCCGATTTTGTCCGACTTTCCCCTATATGTATATAGAAGTCTGATGAAATGTATGATGACAACTGGTGTGGGTAAGGATTTAGAACTCCATTAAACTAACAAAAGTTAATTTTGTTACTTTTTTTCGTGATTCTTCTTGACACGGTAAAGGGTGTTAATAAGCTGAATCACTTGCGACCGCGTCAGCAAAATTTGCTGCTTCAAACATTTTCGTAAAATGTACTAAATCCCAACATCCGCTAGCATTAGTGTTCTCTACCAAGAGAGAGAAATGCAACATGGCTACCTATGGACAGGACTCTCGCGACCTACGAATAAAGTGATTTATTAAGTAAACTGACAAGAAAAAAAGTTAAAACGGTACATCAACAAACTTGTGACGTGATAACAGTGCGCCAGAAGATCCAAAACCAAAGAAGACGAGGAGCAGAGATATTTTACGCAGCCGCAACAACAAAGGAAGATCCGGCAGCGATAATTCGGGATAACAACTGATTGGAAGAGAATTGGAGGGCTCATAAGTGGCGCAGAACGTCGAAAGATAAGTGCAGTGCAGATAAAATTGAACAGTTAAAGGGAAAACCATTGTAGGCGATTTTTTTTCTTTTTTTAAAATTTTTCTCAATGAATAAGGAAAGCAGTTTTGAAAATTGGGGGGAAGCTAGTAAAGAAGATCCCACAAGCCAGGAACCTTTGTCAGTATTTTTAAACACCAAGTTACCAATCAATGAAAGTTTGTCACCAGCTCCTGAAAGCAGTCCACCAAACTCTGAAACTTGCTCTCCAATACTCACTACAAATGCATCAATATTTGAAGCATATGAAGGTCCAGCAGATCTTGAGAAGGATAATCCAAACCTGATAGTTAAGATTTTCACAATGTTATCAAATTTATCAACTGATATCCAAACTAAGTTTGAAATACAATCAACTGACATCCAAAATAAATTCAAAAGTCATGCAGAAGATGTCCATAAAAGGTTCAGTAATGTACTAGCAGCTCTGGAGTTAAAGTTAGAGGATAAAATAAAGGAGGAATTAAAAGGGGTGACACCGAAACTTGATGAAGTCTGCAGTGAGATAGAAAAGTGTAAAAATTCATGCCAAGTTGTTAGACAGGAGACACAGAAACAAATTGAATGTCTTGAAGTAAATGTCAGACAAAGAACTGATAGTAATGAAAACAATATAGCAAACATCAAACAGCAAAATACTCAGTTGGGTATAAGACTTGAAGGAGTTGCAGAAAGAGTAGATGAAGTTGGTGAAAAGTATATTAAATTGGAAGCAGCTGTAGATGAAGTTGCAATAAGCTGTGAAACATTGGATAAGCAAGTGGGGAATTTAAGTGAGGAGAGGAATAAAATTCCCAGCTTCGAGAGTCAAGTAACCAAAATTGGGGAAGAATTACAAGAAGTGAAGGGCCATCTAAAGAAATCACAGGTGCAACATGTAGTTGGTGTGGCAAACCCAATGTCCCTGGCTATACCAGAAAAAGTAGAAATACAAATTGAGAACATTAGTGACAAGGGAGGGATCCATCCCATAAATTTTATCAATAGTTTTGAGAAGTACAGGATTTTCAGAGTTTATGATGACAGTGAAAAAATGAACAGTGTATATCAAAATTTAAGGGGTAGTGCTCGAATTTGGGGAGAAAGGTAACATATGCAGAATTCAAAGCAAGTTTCCTAAATAATTTCTGGTCAGAGGAAAGGCAACATGAAGTTAAGAGGGGTCTCTGGTATGGCAGGAAATATCAACCTGGGAGGGAATCACTCAAAGATTTCCTTTTAAATGAAACTTCCAAATGTTATTACCTGAATAACCCACCACCTGAAAGAGAAATTGTGTTGGATGTTGCTCACAGGATGCCAGGGGAGATTCAAAAACTTTTAGTCATGCATGATGTCAGAACGATTGAGGCAGCGAGTGAGTTTGTGCACCGATATGAAACCCAGTGCGTCAGAGATAGATTCAAGGAGAGCTACCAGAGCAGGAATCAGTTTAAAGATCAACGGGAATTCCGTCATGAAAGGCGAATGACATATGATCAGGAAAGAGGAAGAAATCAATTCCACACCAATGGAGGGGGGAGGAATTCTCCACCACATAGAAATAGTGAAAACAATGTTCGAAGAATTGGAAGAAAGGGAAGTCCTGAAGACTACTTTAGCCCAACAACGGTAGTAAGTAGTAATGATGTCACAAATGATCCTGGGCCACCGACTTTATACTTTGGCTCACCCTAAACATGGTAAAGTTAAAGGAAATTATAATGTGGTGGCACTAAAGCATTTCAAGACAGTTAATGTGACATACGGTGGTGGTCCAATATAAAGTTTCCTCCCAAATGAGTTAGTAAAAGTGGAGTAATAAACTGTGTATGTTGCTGCGTTGCTGACTTGAAGCAGTGTTTAGTGAGTAAAAGGTGGTATGTTAACACGAGAGTCAACAATCCACATAGAATACACCTGGAGTATCGTCCAAGACAAAGAAGACATCAATCATGAGTAATAAGTGATCTGGATGTGCATCAGGAAGTGGTTCTTTATCATTATTATTATTGTTAATTGCTCCATTGTTGCTGATGAAGGACTCCATAAAAATTAATTGTAACATGACATTCCGTGATGGCACTGGAGTACAATTCGTGTTAAGTTTATTTGGATGAATATAAATGATTTCGTATTGTGTATTTTGTGATTTAGCATAAGCAGACTACTGTTGTATCTTTGTTCTTTCTCTCCAAATATGGTAATATTCAATTTACAGAATTTTCTTAGAGGGGAAGTGATACTTAAGTAAAAGTGACAATAGACATTTGGCATGGACAGTTAAAACTATGGTCTAGAACAATAATCGCACCACAAAAGATGCGATTCAGATAGTAATATATTGTGTAGTTTCTTTGATATAATCTTGATGTGTTTCCCTGTCTCCTTGTGAAGCTATTTTGATGTTTACTTTTACTTATAAATTATTTTCTATGTACCTTTTAATAAGGATATGTTTGAAAATATGTATTGAAGCCCCACACCAGTAAAGCGATATTATGTATGGTATTTAGGATAGGAACCCGAGGTTGCAATTTGTATGTGAGTGAATGTGGAGTGAAGTCTATAGGTATTCTTGGGGAGCATTAGTCCATTGAAGAAGTTCATCATGGCCATTTTGTCTGAATATCCAAAATCTTATTTTAAACATGAGGGGGCTGTAGCATAGCCATATGATAGAGGCTGCTCCCAAAGTCGGTGGCCCGGGAGATTGAGAACCGGCTGTGCTATTTGGAATACGGCCGAGTGGATGTTAAATTTCCTGCCGGTCCGTGCGAGTACCGTGGAAGACCCCAGAGTGAATGCCGGCTACCGGAAGTCAATTAAAAACGCCCGCGAACCCAACATGTGGCACCGGCTAGTCTTCCTGGGGCAGCCGAGCTCATCTGGCACGCCACCCATGTGCGAGTTTTTCTCAAACTCCTTTTTTTTTAAGTTGAACTATTTTCTGTTAGAGTTGTGAAAATGCGAGTGTGATTTATAAAGGATTGTTAATGTGAACCGTTTTTAACTGAGGATTCTGCAACCTTCGGGTACATACATATATTTATATATAGAATTCCGATGAAATATATGATGATGACTGGTGTGGGTAAAGATTTAGAACTCTATTAAACTTACAAAAGTTAATTTTGTTACTTTTTTTTTTGGTGATTCTTCTTGACATGGTAAAGTGTGTTAATAAGCTGAATCACTTTTGACCGCGTCAGCAGAATTTACTGCTTCAAACATTTTCGTAAAATGTACTAAATCCCACCATCCGCTACCATTAGTGTTCTCTACCAAGAGAGAGAAATGCAACAAGATGCTGCTTCAAACAAGAAAAAGCAAAGATAATTTCAGAACTAACTTATAGATCAAATGGAAGAGAAACTGTGAATAAAAACGATGTTTGTGAGCCAGAAGAGCAGGAGAAGACGTGTGTAACTGACAATAAAATTGTTAAGAAAGATACTGTAGTAAAAGAAGAAATAAGGTCAGTAGAAGAAGATGGAAGTCAGCGAGAAGCAGTGCTTGAGGTGAAAGAAACATTTCAGGAGACAGAAGCAGTGAAGCCTGAAACTTTGACAGAAGGGAACCTCACAGTGAAACATGGTATGATGGTAGATGAGTACTATTCATTATTTAAAGCCATAAAACAGAAGGTAATTAATGGGAATAAAGAGACTATGCAGAATAGAGGATACTATGTGAAGCCTGAAGAATGGTATTTGCTGAGAAGATATGTGGAAACAAGTGGAGGAAGAAGAATGAAGGAGGAGTGGAAGAAGCGCAGGAAGAAGTTACGGTTATATGATGAAGCAAAAAATGTAAATAAGAAGAAAGGAGGAAGAAGAGAAGAAAGTTGGAAGAGACGCAGGAAGAAGTTACGGTTATATGATGAAGCAAAGAATGTAAATAAGAAGAAAGAGGGAAGAAGAGAAGAGTGTTGGAAGAAGCGTAAGAAGAAGTGGGGTTTAAAGCTGTTTGGTGAAGGAAGGAATATTGTAAAGAAAAAGAAGTAGGTACATTAGGTAGAGGGGGTGAGGTACAGTCGTCAGTTGCCTCACTGCACATGATGGAAACATCCATGCATAAATTCATTAGCGTTAGGATAGGTTTAGGTTTTCAGGTTGTTTGGTCATCACAATTATTTTTTCTATAGTATTGTACAGTTGTTGTATCAAATGTCTGCGGTTGTGCGCAGATTAGCGACCCGCACACTGTTTGTTTTGGTTAGGGTATCACCGTTTTTTCTCACAGACGAAGGAGTTGGTTATTGTGACTTACCTTTTCCTTACATTAAAGTGTTAAGACGATTTAAATGTGGCGCAGCGTAATGTCAGTTTGCTTCTTTCCACGTGTGGAGTGATCAGTGTTGGTGTACAACAGTCAGTGAATGAGGCACCTGCCTGAGCAGGGCACTGTCAGTGTCATGTCAAAGTAATCAAGGCACGATTCAGTGCATGAGCCATAAATCAGAAGAAAAAGAGAGAAAAAAAAATTGTTGTCAAAATATATTGTAACTCAATTTGTAATGTCTTGGTTAAATGTCATGTATGTAAGCAAGGACATATGGACATTGAAAGGTTTGAGGATTTGTTTCATGCTGTTTCAGTCTGTGTGTGTTGTTCTTAATATGTATTTAATTGTGTTAGTTTAAGGGTAAGCAAGCAGCCACCCAGACTTAACTTTATGTTTCGTAAACCATTAATCTTGTATTTTGCAAAATGTTTCTATGTATATGTGAACAAAAGTGGTTTGTGATGACAAAAGTCGGTGCATTTTCCAATGCCGACTTTTGCCACATTCCAACGGTGGGGGTGTTACATAACCGTGAATGTTATGGATATTTTGAGTTGAGAGTGTGATCGGAGAGATATATAATGTCTTTGGTGTTGGGCGATCGCCTAGCGCTCGGTGGGAGAGTCGGTGATTGTCGACAGTGGAGTATAGAACAAACGGAGGGAGATGACCGGCTAAGGCCGCGTGCGTGTGTGCCGCGTATGTGTTGTACTGCCGCTGAATGTATGTTCCATAGTAAAGGACACGGTGTGATGTGATCTGAGGTATATGTCGAACTGTGAAGGTTGTTCTGCGAGACGTGAGTGAATATAAACTGTGTTTCATAATCTGCTACAGACTTGCACCACGGCGATTGTTTGTTAAGTAATTGCGGGACTTGTACTCACTGTTCATTCAGCTTTAACTGTACTTGAATCTGCAACTTTTCGGTGATGAAGGAGATTAGTTTTATTGTCTGGTGGCTTGCTTTTGGACTAGTTTCAGAAGAATAAATCTGTGAAAACTAGCACATGTGTGTGTATTTCTCAGTAGGATTACTTATCTTCTGTGACTGTAATTAAAGTAGCTTAACCAATTAGTAAAGCTTACCGACTGGCGACCGCACGGCAAACGAACCTTTAATTAAAAGTAATAAGTAGTCGAGGAAAGCTTTGAACATAGTGTTAAGAAGTGTAGCTGCACAATTGCTACAACGAACTTTAAGCTACACACACATATCCCAATTACTGTGTTACAGTATCCTACAACCATTAAGAAGGTTTCAGTTTGAAACTGTAAGGGTTGTGTTCAGAGTTATGAATGTCAAAAGAGAACATAGCACTAGTGGAATTCATATAGGAAGTTGATGAAGCAGTTGAGAATCTACTGCCAAAGCGTTTGGGACTGGCCAAAATGTTTTTTAACGTTTTACAATTTTACAGAATATTCTACAATGTTTGAGACTGTTGGAAAATAGATTAGAAAATATTGGCAGAATGTTCAAGAAATGAAAAACATGATTCCAGATCCTTCTGGAGCATTATCAAATGTTCTATTATCCTGTAGTGGTGGGGATACATTAGTTTTGAAGGGTATATATCCCTTTGACTACCAACGGGACATATGTGTTCCATGAAATGGCATTCAGAAACGACTGGGACAATAGCGATTCTGAAAGTTATAGGATGCTCTCCCACTATTATAGAAGTGAGCATGAAACATTTAGTTCCGAATTCTGTTCTCACATGGCATCACTTATGTTGTACTGAGAAGTACAACAATTGTTTCCAGCCAGTTGTTTTCCAGCAGTCCTGCAGAGACATGGTTCTGTGTTTATTTCATGTTGTTTTGTAAAATAATTGTCAATTATTCGTCTCCAAGTGTATTACTTTCATCCTATCAGAACCAGGTAAGTATATTATAATATTACATAATAATTTCATCAATATTCGCTGATGGGATATATATGTCCCACCGGTACTGGACTGAAGATTTACTTCATCCTCAAGTTTGTTTTCCCATGGTCGTTTCATGTACTTTTATGGCCACAATAAAACTGACTCTTACCATGGGTTTTTTTTTTTAACATATTTTTGGCCCCTTGAAATGAGCAATAAAATAAAACTCTCGGACACAGAATTGCAGCGGATATTGGAGGAATCTGACTAGGAGGATCCATCAAACGAAGAATACCAGCCCAATCAGGACAACTCTGATGAGTGTGAAGGTGGAAATTCTTCTGAAAGTTCACTTGAAAATGATCAGTCTGTTACCAAAACTAAGAACAAGGTGCATACAGAGGAAACTTCTAATTCAACGCTTGCCCATCGAAGGTACTACAAGGAGAAGATGTACATGATGCGTGCAGAAGCAAATCGAAAAAAGGACAAAAACTGTGTCAATTACCATTCTGCAAACAATGTTTCACACCATATCACAAATAACTTCATTATAACTTTTTCATAAATACACTTGATGTAAATTTTGCCAAAATAAAAATTTTCTAGACTTTTTTTTTCCATTTCATGGTTAGAATACCACTGGGACATATTTGTCCCAAATAGTAATACCAGTGGGACATATATGTCCCAGCCCCCAAAATTGCCCCCCCACCCCCCACCTAATCACCTAATATGAACATCACCATGCAGGAACTACTTTTACAATGCCTACCAAACATGTATATGAGGGAATTTGTTTTAATTTAAAAAAAAAAAAAAATGGTAGTCAAAGGGGATATAGACAGTGTGAAGTGCATGTGTCAATATAATTTGTAAATTAATTAGATTGGATCAAGGAAAAGTGAATAAATTTCAGGAAAATCTTTACACGCATTAGTGATTTGATTACAGTTAAAAAGAAAGTGTTGAGTGGAATTTTATAGTGTTAAGTAATATTAACTTTTAACATGATACCAAAATGTAAAAGAGGAGGGCATTCAGCCTGAGGTGAACAGAGAGTCACAAATACCTTATTGAGTGAAGGAGGGTTTACACAAGTGGAACAGTAGGGATTAAACATGTTGAGTATCTTCCTAATAAAGCCTGATGATAACCTTGTGGGGAGTCAAGTAACAAAAGGAATAAGTGAGCATGAAGCAGTACTGATGGATATTAGAGAATTTAGTGAACAAATGGCCAGAATTGAAGAGGGGTATAGGAACAGTTATTAAAAAAACACAAATTTCAGAACTAAAAAGGTATTTCAGGGATAGTTTCAGCAAATGGAAGGATAGCACTAGTAAAGTGGGAAGAATTCAGGGGGGATAGTAAAAAAGGGTAAAGAAATATTAATTCCAAAACAGAAATTGAAGATAAGTGCAGAACTTATGAGTAATAGGTAATACTTGAAACAACTAAACAAGGAATTAATATTAGCAAAGAATGTGGCCAAAGATGGGTTTACTAAGAATATTATTGGTGCAGGGGGACAACTGACTGATGCGTCTAGAAATTTCTATCACTGTATTAGAAATCTGGGAGGAAGAGAGGGTGTTGATTATAGATGGGGGTGGAGAAGAAGCAACTGAGGATTTGACCAAGGCAGTGTAATATAACCTAAATTTTGTCATTTAATTAACAAATTTGTTTAGAGAATGCTGAGCTAACAGCAATTCTATTGCATATTATGTTTAAGTTCATTTTCTTACAAGTTTTAAGGGTTAAGTAACAGTAAACAGTTGTATGAAGTTGTAATGTAAAGTAAATATTGCAGCTATATAGCGTTCTGCTTATTTCAGCTTAGAAAACATTGCATTCATTTTCAGAGTTACTTTAGGGCATAAGGAACAAAAGCAAGTAAGATGATTCATAGGTAGAAATTTGCACTGAGGAGATACCAGGTTTTGAAAACTGAATTGAACACACCTTTTGTAAGTCATAAAACACGATCAAAAATTCCTGAAGCCACAGTTTTAAAGATAAGAGTTCATATCTCAAAAGATGTGTAAAATTTTATTATACCTTATCTAAAAGTTTGAGAAAGATAGATAAAATCTAAATATTGTTTTTATAGGAAAATTATGATTTTGTCATAAACATGGTTAATATAGACTAAATTCACAGAATGGGACTGTAATCAAATGAAAGAGCAATTTTTCCTGAGCAATGTTCACTAATTGTTATTTTAAATAATGCAGTAGTTTGACTTGAATCGAAAAAAGTAAATAAATGATAAATACTCAGAAATTGATACTTCCAGGTGCAAGACGTGATTAAACTAGATCGCCAAGGAAAAAGACAAAATTCCACACACAATAAGAAAACTATTAAAGTATTACTGTAGTAGGATAGTATCATGACCTTCTATAGGAAATTTGATGTAGAATCATTTAAAGCACATTTCAGCTGGGTTATTTTAATGTTTCTGGA
The DNA here is from genome assembly GCA_031002005.1 of Vandiemenella viatica. NCBI lineage: Eukaryota > Metazoa > Arthropoda > Insecta > Orthoptera > Morabidae > Vandiemenella > Vandiemenella viatica. Next base: position 346,685,845 of record JARYHS010008074.1, read on the forward strand.
GATATCAATATTCTAAATTCAACTATTTTCCATTACACTAAGTTAGCAATTTGTAACGGGGCAGATCTATATATCAGAAGATAGAGATAATTTATCAGATCATTTTAAAACCAGTTTCAGCTCGATACTTGAGAGACGTGAACATGTGAGACGCGAACGTGGGAGAACATTTCAAGTCCACCACAAAAATAATTTTTTATGGCTAAAATATCGAAGATACAAAAACTTGCACCAGGATCAATTTTGACATTTAGATAATGGCCTACATGCTGTAAATTTTCAAGTCGATTGGGAATAAATTATTCCAGAATGATCCGGTGATTTTGTGGGAAACTTGGTAGCATTGTGTTTCCCAGGCCTTGGCTATAAAGGATCCTCCAGGGGGGAGGGTAGACAGTCAGTCTGTTGCGAAAGTTTGAGGTGAAGCCATGCAAGGCTTGTCAGTATTTTGGCGTAATATGTAGGGGTTAGTGTTTAAGTTTAGGCAGACATCTTTGAAATTTTTGAAAGTGTCTGCTAAAGTCGCTTCACTCTTAGATAGTTTCAGTTATGGGGCTTTGAAAGTTGACCTTGTCTTGATTTATTTATCAAACTTGCAATCATTAGTTTCAAAAAGAAGTACTGATACTGTTAGATTGTTCAAGAATTTTGTAAATTTTTCTGAAGAATACAGTGAATTTCAAATTTATTTTCAAGCTACAGTGGATATTGTTTTACTTCACCTACCTTTGCTAGTTAATGTTAATAACTGGATGGTGACTCATAGACAGCAGTAACAATCTACTCCAAAGGCAACATTTACAGTCAAAGCTCAGACAAAGTTTATATCCTAGCTCCGGTATGCATTTTTTCATGACAGCAAAATTATTAAGTAACTGATTTAAACAGACCATTAGGAACTATGATTCAGATATGGTAGGGATTAAATTGGAGAATGTTCTTATCTGTACAATTAAAAATAAGCTGACTAAAAAACTGAAATTGAAATTCAATATGAATATATCATGTAGGAACTAAAAAATCTAAAACAGCATAAAGAAGCTGTTGCTCCAGATTTTTTAAAGATACCAGGATGTTACCTTATCTTAAAATGTTATTAAAATTGTGTACTTGGTTTTTCAGATGACTGGCAAAGTGCAATAGTAGTACCAGACCATAAATAGGGTTGAAAACTGCAGGCAATCAATTTAACGTTAGTGGTAGGCAAAGTAATGGAGCGATCAATATGCAACCAAATCAGACATGTCTGTGAGGTGTGTAACTGGTTTTCTTGTCAGCAACATAGCTTTAGGTAAGGATATTCATGCAAATCTCAATTAGCAGGCTATATGCAAGATATTTCATATGAAATGGACAAGGGAGGTCAAATCTTTCAAAGGCTTTTGACAGAGTGAGCCATAATAGTGTAATGAAGGTAAAAACTATTGGAGTTGATGAAAAGCTCATTTGCTGCGTAGAAGAATTCTTGAAAGGTAGAAAAAATGTTAGGGTAGGAAATGCAGTATCAAAAAATGGAAGTGAACATGGGAATTCCAAAGGGTAGCGTATTGGGACCACTGCTAATTGTTATTCTAATAAATAATTTTGTTGATGGATTAAGATCAGAATTTAGACTGTTTGCAGATGGCATAGTGTTATATAGTATGATCAAATTGATAGAAGATGTAAACAGCTTTGGGTGATCTGGAAAGGATATCTAGCTGGGTGAGTCAACATGGGATAAAGATAAATGTAAACAAGAGTTAGCTTATTAGGTGTACAGATAAAAAGCTAAATGTTGATTATGTTTGTAAATGGGGAATGAAATGCTTGTTGAAGACTGTAAATGTAAATACCATGACATAACATTTGGTAACAAATTCAATGGGCAGGACACATTAGGCAAGGAGTAGGAAAATGGTTCAAAATCCTTCACTTGTTAGAAAGAGCGATGAGAGGATATATCAGATAAGTAAGGGAAGTGGGATACAAAACTTTGGTCAGACCATTGCTTGAATATGGTGGTGTAGTATGGGAAATACATTTTGGGTATCAAATATAGGAGTTGGAGAGGGTGTAAAGAAGGGCTGCTATATTTGCCTTTTAAAATTTCCATAGAACACAATTAGTAACTAATATGATAAAAGAGCTGGAATGGATTTATTGCAAGACAGAAGGAGGGCAAAGAGAGTTATGGTAGTGAACAAGATGTACAATGGTTATGCATGAAAAGATATTGGTGGGAGAATTAAGAGAGGTGCTTGGAAGGGAAAAGATAACCATGACCACAAGCAGGTACTCAATTTCTTGCATAAGGGTGTGTGAAGATTTTCTTTTTTGTGGAATTACCAAGAGAAATGATGAAAAATTACAAAAAAAAAAACACTGAAAAACAAGTTCAAATTAGTAGAGGGCAAAAGTAGGTTCGAAAAGGAAAGGAGAAAATGGGTGTGTAGGGAAATTGTTACCGGAGGGTGTGCTCCATCACAATTAAATTGAAATAAATTAAATTAAAAATTGTAAGAAGGAAACAGAAAGAACAGTTAAAAATGAAACAGATGAGGAGTGAGAAGCATATTTAGTTTCACAATGGAAGAGAACGAATAGACTGAGGAAAAATTCACAGATGAACAACAAAAATATATTAGAAAAGGGCATCAAGTGAGGCAGAATGAATCAAGTATGTCAGTTCTTTGGAGTCAAGACATTCAATAGAGAAACACTATGAATGTGCTGCATAAATGGAAAAATTTGATTAGCATCAATGGTATTGCCTCTGTCATAATTATTCACATGACTAGAGAAACTTCTGAGCAATATTGTGGTCTTCAGCACTGGCACAGTTAGAGCATGCAGAATATTCCTATTTATCATCAGTGGTTATTTAAACCAACCAACTACAAGGATATCTGCTACAATTATATTAGATTAGTAAACTGTAAACTTGTAATCACAGATTTTTAGACATGTGATATATTTCAAATTTTACTTTGTCCTAGGTTTCAGTAGTGTTATGTACTTACTCAAAGAGGGAAGAAAAAAGTCAAGAACTTAAACCTAATACTACAGTGAATTATAAGAGAATTGCTCCTAATTTATATATTTTTAAGAGAATGGTATCTTATAACAACAAAATTTATTAGATATTAAACAGTAAGAAACTATGAAACCTATTGCTTACATTTATAGAATCAATGTGGTAAGAAACTAGAGAGGTTTCACTAGAGCCTTTAAAAGAGATTAATTATTAACACTATTTGCCCCCTCAAAACAGTTTGTGCACATTTATTGATGAGATATGTTATGTACCATAGTTAAACTAATTGTGATATATAAATGTATTCAATTTTTTCAGATATACTGTATTTCTCTTGCATTTTTATTAACTCTAAATTATTTTCCTCTCATGCAAATGATGTAAAGAATGTATGATATTTATGATGAAGGTTCTATAGTACAAATAAATGACACAAACAGAATAATGTGGCAATGTAGTATATGTTTCCCTCATAGCAAAAGAAGAAGTATTTTCAATTCAAAATTGTTTAAAAAGCAGCATATGTTACCATGATCAGAACACTATTAACTCTAATACAGTACCTGGTGTTTTGTTGCTTTTTGTTAGATGAGATACACTGATGTTTTTTCCTTGCTGAACATGAATTTTAAGCCGATTTTCATTACTTTGGAAAGAAAGAGTAACTGAAAGTATTCCAGGATTTGCCAGTGACTGAAATGTAAAGATATTATTGATTAATTTGTTATGTAATTAAGTGTATAGCTAGTACATGAAGTGACATAAGGAATTAATGCTTTATTAGTTCAGTACATGCCCTTAATGTAAATTAATATGCACTTATTCAGAAGTATTCAAATGAGAGCAGCTTGATTTGTATCTGAAAACTACCAAGAATGCAATAAATGGCTGATGTGATAAGGTAGGTGAGTTGGTATATGGGAGGCAGGGAATAAAGATTTCTGGGAATATATAAGCCATTTGATGAGGCTTTAGTGGAGCAGGATTGGGGTGGTACATGGAAGGTGATAGATGAGCATTATCATCAAGTTTCGAAAATAGGCAAAAAGAGAAATTGCTACCAAGTCATTTGCTCTAGTGTAATTACTATTGAATAAAATTAAAAATTAATTAATTACAAATTTAATTATTTCATTTAATAAGATAAGCTTTAACTGAAAAAGGAGGCTCTTGCAGTTTTGCGGAAACATAATTATTCAAATTCCCTATCCAATAATTTGGCCGAATATGTTAAAGTGCCCATGCCATATTAAGCGTCAGGAGACTATTTTTATTTTATTTTATTAATCAATCTTGTTTCATTGATCCCTGCTGAGGAAGGACCTCTGGGATGTGAAACATGTCATGGTTAATACACATACATACAATATGAGTCATAATCATAGTAAAAACAATTATACGTTCCAAAGACAAATAAAGAGACTAAACATTAATTTTTACAACTGAATCACTCACTTCCATATTTTTTAATTGTTTGAAATTTTTACATGTATTAGGAACCCGTGACAATACAATAATTTATAGCTATGCCCTGATATTCACATTAACAACAGAAAACCTTTTAAATGCAATGGAATATTTTATTTCAATGTTCTCCCATTTTCTATTGTTTCAGTTGTTTGAAAATTGCACATATATAAAGAACGGGTGAAAAGCTGTGTCCTTCTGTTTTATTACTTTGACAGTAATAACAGCAAAGTAACGGAATCTGTAAATTCAATTTCACCCACTTTCAGATATCTGAATTGTTTGAAATTATGCACACATATTAAGAACCAGTGACAATATAATATTCTCATAGCAATGTCCTGCTATTCTCACTACTTAGACAGTAATAATAGGAAAGTAACAGAATGTGTTAATTCAATTTCACCCCCTTTCAGATATACAAATGATTTGAAATTGTGCACACATATTAAGAACCTGTAAAAATACAATAATTTCATAGCTGTATCTTCCTGTTCCCATTAATTTGACAGTAACAGTTTTCACACCCTTCCAGATGTCCAAAATGTCTGAAATTACGTACACATATTAAGAACCAATGACAATATAGTAATTTTATAACAACGCCCTGCTATTCTCATCATTTTGATAGTAACATTGAAAGAAACGGATTCTATCAATTCAATTTCACCCACTTCCAAATATCCAAATTGTTTGAAATTATACACACATATTAGGAACTGGTTAGAATATAATAATTTCATAGCCTCGTGTTACTATTCTCATCACTTTGATAGCACCAATAGAAAAATGGTTGAATGTGATGGAATTTTGCAACTGAATTTTAACCCACATCCAGATGTCCAAATTGTTTGAAAATTTGCACATGTATTGAGAAGTGATGACAATTCAATAATTTCATTGCTACATGCTGATATTCGAATTACTTTGACAGTAACAATAGTAAAATGGTTGAATGTGATGAAATCTTGCAACTGAATTTTAATCCACATCCAGGTTTTGAATTGTTTGAAATTTGCACATGTATTGAGAAGCAATGACAATTAAATAATTTCATAGCTGTGTCTGATATTCTCATTGGCAGTAATATACAGAAGTGGCTGGCTGTAATGAAATCTTGTAATTGAATTTATGTTGTAGTTAGCATCCTCTAGTATATTTTGAGCATGAAATTAATTAATTAAAGGAAGCCTAGGTAGAATTTATAATTAAAATAACAAAAAATTCAAATAAAGAAGATAGAGGCAGCAAACTAGTTTCAGAAGATAGATAAAATTAAAAGTTAAAATTATATATTGGTTTCATTAGAAAGACTTAGACAAGATAAATTAGATTTTCAAAACACATGGTCAGTGATTACTGAAAAATGCACAAGGAGTGATGATGTGAGAATTTGTGTTTAATTCAATAGAAATCTCCATGAAGACTTAGCTAAGTTAAAACAGGTTGAATAGGCTACCCAAAGGCACATCTGTTAATTACAATTCTAAATACTAAGCACTTATTTAGATATTAATTTTTAAAGTTTTAAGCTGTGGCCACAAGGTCAAATGATTCGATAAAAGCAGGTCAGCCATCTTACTTTTGGGCAGTCTTTTCAAGCATTTCTCGCAAGGCTGGCCTGTGCATGGTGCGTGCAGTTATATCTCCTCGTGGTCAGTGCTCCAGTATGCCAAAGTAGTGCATTCTTCCTAATAAAGGGGTCTAGGTTGGGAGTTTGTCTTCTCTCATGTGTGTTGAACTTGTAATCTTCAAATGGAATTGTTAGTCTGATTGCCTTATCTGAGAACTTTGAATCCTGTTACCAAATTTTAGTAAAAGATCTTTTCTCAAGATTATAATTTTTCATTGAACTCTAAACTGTACATAGTGCACTTTAATTACTTATAACTTTCACGTTTGAGGTACATTTCAATTGTGTGGCAACTGCGGGAATAAGTATAATAGGTATCAGAGGCACCAGTCATTGTTAAAGTTCAGAGAGTATGTTAGCTGAACCCTCTAAGCTTCACAAAGTATTTACGATATGAAGTTCATATTCAATAACATTTCGTCAAAAATTATATCAGAATACTCCTTTGGGATTTTAATGCATCCTGTTAATCAGTACCTAACAAATTATACAAATAATTTGTAGTAAGGAAATAATATATTTTTATTTTTTCAGAGTTTCAACCAAGTCCTTACAAAATCCAATGTCTTCTACCTGCTCTGTTACTTTAGCAATTCATTAATGATTGCATAGATTTTATGTTATGAAGATTTAGATACATTTTTTTTTTACTGAGAATGGTTTTATAGACATTACAAGAAATGTACATAACATAGAAAATATTTACTCAAGTGTGTGCTTCTTATAAAGTAAAGTTAAATTTATGCCTATGTTTTAGATAGGTTGTAAATGTTTACCTGTGATTGTTTGTAGAGTTTCATACACACTCTCTTGGTCTCCCAATTTGAACATCTTCGAGAGGTAGAAGTGCATGACCTATTGCACTATATTTACCAGTATACTTGGAATCAAATACAGATACTCTTAACATCTTTTCTGAAGGATCCTCAGACTGAACTGAAAATCTTCTCCTATGTCAACAATTTTCTTTGCACTATAATGTTTTGAGATTTTAGTATGTTTCTCTTGAGGTAAGATAGTAAGTCGCAGAACAATTTCATATGAAGTATTTTCACCTTTCAATACCAGGTCCTCTATCTTGTTGATATGAACAAGTAATCTGAAATTGGGGAATAAATGTCTATTTTTTAATAATAAACATAGAACTATTTATCACCCTAGTACCTACAAGGCTTCCAGTTTTTCAAACTTGCATGTAGACATTCTGTAACCGCAAACTTAATTTCTTAACGCAATTATTTAGTGTGAATAAGTGGTTTCTTAGGTTGATTTGGATTATTTTTTCTCCTTCTGCTCATAATAAATCCAAAATTTGTAAACAGAATTCATGATGTTATATAGGACAAGAAACCTTAAAGTTAAACTTATGAGCAATATGAAGTTTTTTTTCTTTCCTAAAGTAAAAGGGAAACGTCACCAACTAATGTCATGAAAAATTGGAAGACTGTAGATGGATGCTTCATTTTAAGGCTAGAATTAAACTGTAACTTGCCACACTATGGCTCTCTTAGTTTCATATTGTGAGCAAAATGTTATTATTATGGTCAATCCTTTTAATTGTTTTTGTATTAAAAAATCCAGATACTTGTGCAGTTAATGAGTGCTTCTATTGTTTCATGCTTTTGACAAGTAAGCTACAGTTTCCTGTAATAATTATCATGCAAGTTATTACTAAACAAGACCTTACAAACAGATTGAGAAAGTTGCTGTCACTTGCTTGACCAGAAGAAACAATGGTGGAAATAACATTTTTATAGAAGACCCTCATCAATCTGTTCGCACACTAATTAGATCAATTAGGAAGAAGTAACTAGAAGAATAAAAAAACTCAAACTTCAGATAGCCACAACAACCTTTGTGGCCTCAGAAGATTCTATATTGTTATAGAAGAAGAGCATGAAAATGATCTGACAATGTTCCTAAAAGAATGTCACAGAAAGATATACCATTATTATTATTATGAGATTTCATTGCTGATTTAGGAAGAAAAGTAAAAATTTCCACAATAGGAAAATATGAGAGAATACTTTGGAAAATAATGAAGAACAACGGACAGAGTTGTGTGAAGGTTTTTCAGTGAAATTCCTGAATATATATTTTGAGCATAAAAACATGCTTGCAAAGGAAACTTTTAGACTGGAAAAAACCTGGAAGAAAGGGAGCAAATTCTAAATTAGGAACCAAAGTAGAGGTAAAAGTTTTTACTAAAAAAATTATCTGCATGTTAGTATTCTTGTATCTGATGAATTTAATAGAATAAATATGGGAAATTTACTTGAAATGTGTAAAGAGATAGTACGATAAATAAACTTTAGAGAAATGAAAATATCATTCAGCAAGAGAGATAAATAATGATGAAGGTATAACTGAAATAACTGTGAATATAGTATGACTGGATGTAATGATTTCACAAGAAGGGAATAATAAAAGACAAATATTTTCAATGATATCTCAATTCATGTAAGCTGTAAACCATAATCTTAATTTCTTTCTATGGATAAGAAAATGATAATGGAAACTAAAATGAAAATATACTACACAATCATTCAAAGCATCTTAATCTAAAGAGCAGAAGCATAGACAATGATGCAACAAGATCAGTATAGATTGTTTAATATTAAGTCTAGTTTAATGGATAATAATATTCTAAAAGTACAAAAAAATAAGAAATGATTGATTGTAAATTAAATTCAAAATAGTTTAATCATGTGATAAGAGGGAAAATGAAAGAGCATGGTAGGTAACAAAGAAAAATAAATACGCTATGCATAGTTTAAGAGGGCAATAGAGTGACAACCACTGGAAGGCAAAGGACTAAGCTGTAGCAATCAGTCATCTCACGGGTAGCACAATATTCCGGTGATGTATCAAGGCTCTTTATCAGCCATCCTTTGAATAACAAATGAGCACCCTTGGGAAAGGTAACTCACGCAGTATTCTTGGGGTTTACAGAGGTTCCTCTAGAGGCCAAGAATTTGAAGTGACTCATTTGAAGTCAAGATTTTAGGGTTAGCAGTACCTTCTATCCATGTTATACCATTATTTGATCTTCCGCATGAACTTTAAAAAGAACAAAATGATCTCAGTTCCAATTCCTCATTTCTATGATATGTTTGGGTAAATTTTGTTGGCGGCTCAGTGAAGTAATGTGTCACAGTCAGGAAGCCATGATGGAAGCAACACTAATGCAAGACTTCTCTTCATAAAATGTCACAGTAAGTTAAAATCTCTTTCTGTCTTCCCTTGTTGCTCTTCAAGATTGAATGCATTTGACTAGAACCACATTAGAGCAATGATAACATTTCTTCATCCAAGCCAGAAAATTAAAAGTAACTACTCCACTTAAAACTGCTTGACAAAAATGCAACGATTTTAATAAACTGTAGATGGTAAATGGTTGAAATTAAAAGATGAATAAATAGTGAATATTAATAAATATTTTTACTAAATAAATTTAAATACAAAAATAATAGGAAAGATGAGAATGATGGCTGTGGCAGCTGGAAAGACAACAGTGAAGTGACAGACAACTTCATTTATAAACAATGTTGAGGCACAAATACTGCATATGCTGTTTCAGTCAAAAGAACTAGCCAAAACTGGCCTTCTGTACAGTGACAGACAAACAGCATAGCTGGTACCTAACTAAGAATAGAGAGAAGGGAGCGCCCTAGCACAAAATATGTAGGCTGATGAGGCATTCTTGATATGCAAAAAGTCAATCAGCATCCACTTCTGTTGCCCCTAATTGGGGGAATGAAAGAATGCAGATGAAGGCTCTTGCATCTTAGGAAAACATCATGGATGTGAAATCTACATGGTGGATGGCATAATACTCAGTGCTGTGAGGCTGCCCTCATGATTGACAGTTTTGGTGGCTGCAGCAGATGTTGAGTAATGATGGCAGCATGAAATCCAGCAATATGACTGCATATACATCTATACAAAGATGTGAATGGAAGAGGGTGCTTTGCACTAAGCTAACTTGCAATTTCCAATCCTGAATAGAAGGCGGGAAGAAAGAAATCACATAAGCATCAGTATGGCACCTAATTTCTCCAGTTTTAACTCTTCTTCATTGTGACCTAACTAGTTTGGTGGATGAAGTATTTCACTACACTCATAAATGAAAGGATGTCGTCAATGTTTGTGGGAAATTTAAATGAAACATACATTGAAAGTCTGCCTGACAATCCCAACCCAATCTACATAACAATTCCAAGGCACTGAGTATCAGCTGTTGGAACAGAGCAGGGGCCAAACTTTTATGAGGAACCTATGAAATCACCACAGACTGAACAGGTCAGTTCCTGCACAATGCATCATAAGAATATGAACAATTTCTATGCAGTGGTGATGACTGTTCTTCTTAAGATGTGTTAGTCACAATTTTGCAAGCTAGTGATTGTAAAAAGTGCACTATCTTTCATCACTAAAGAAGCTTTAGTGAGATGTGAAATGTGTGTGACAAACAAAATAAAAAACAGTTCCATTGGTGTTACATATCAACAACTAATTAAACTAAGCAACTGCAGGAAAAAAATAGCTTCAAAGAACACTGAAAAAGAAGTTTTGTTAAAAGATCTACAGAAGAAGTGTTTCATAATGTTCTTATCATTTAGGTTTAAGAGGATGGTATGTACTCTAACAGTTCATGTGAATGTGTGGACAACTGTTAGTGTTATGATAAAGCACTTCATTTATGATGAAGATTTATTTGAGGTTTTAAATCATATTCATATTACTGCTAAATATGATAGTTGAGGCAGAATGATGAAATGTTTATGGGACAAATACAAAAACCTCAAAGATGTGCAGCTTTATTTAAGTTTATGTGAGCCTTGATTACATTTCTATGTTGAAATAAGTGATTTATTTACTTCATTTATGGAAACTAGTTATCGGATTATTATATTCACTGTAACAAATACATATTGACATTTATGCCTGGATGAATATTGGTGAAATACAAAAATAGGTAAGAGTGCATGTTTTTCACTGCAATTAAATTAAAGTGTCTTTTGCATAATTGTCCCAATGGAGATATACATAATATCATTGCATGTTGTTGAAACAATGTGTTTTTTGAACACCATCTGGCTTCAAAACCATGAGGACTTTATCATCCACTAGAATGATCATGTATCCTGTATCACAAGATCATAAACACAGGATTATCAGCATATTCATACCACTCAAAGAACTTGAGACTCTTGGAAGTACAAATCATATTTTTAGGAACATCTGAAGTTTAACAGAGTGGAAAGAAAATAAGTGGCTGGAAACAACAATAAAATTTGGTAAATATCTAATAAAAAACATCAATGCAGATATGCAAGTTAAATGGGAATTTTGTCATGGAATTTGTAAGGCGCAAAGCTCATCATGGGGTGTAAACATAACACTTTGGCTCAACTGTGACCGTGTTGTGCGCCTTGGATAATTGGATTTTCCTACAGTATGCGGTCACCACCATATTGAATAACCTCAATAATGGAAAGGTAGGTTCATGAAAGTCACTGCTTCTAATTTAATGTTCAAAACATCATTATATTCTTGAAAAGAATTTTAGAAGACCGAACAACCTTTTAGGCATCAGAAATCATCACCACAATAAATTGAGTGCAGTTAGTGATAAGTAATTCAAACTAGACCAACCCTCATGAACCTCCTGACTGAATTATAGTCACATGAGGAATGGTGAAAAGTTCCACCGTGTAACAAAATTTCAAAGATGGCGCACCGAGTGCCGTCATTTCTGTGTATTTAATTTAAAGTATTGTAGTTAGATTTTATCTTTTAATATTTTCTGTCATTGTAGAGCAGCAGCTAGTTGATCTCCAGCAACCGTCAAGTGCCGTCATTTCTGTGTATTTAATTTAAAGTGTTGTAGTTAGAATTTATCTTTGAATATTTTCTGTCGTTACGGAGCAGCAGATAGTTGAGTCAAGTGCCGCCATTTCTGTGTATTTTATTTAAAGTGTTGTAGTTAGATTTTATCTTTGAATATCTTCTGTCATTGTAGAGCAGCAGCTAGTTGATCTCGAGCAACCATCATGATGAGTGCCACCGTTTCTGTTTACATAGTTTAAAGTGTTGTGATAGCTTTTGTTTTATTTGCATTGGAATATCAGCAGCAAAAATTAATCTTGATCACCTTTAGTTTTTTGTGTAGGAAGGTATATATAAATAGCTTATTCATCTTTTATTTATTACAGTGCTTGGCTGACACTGTTTACTAGTATGTCCTATTAACTACTTAGTGCAATATCTGTCATCTGGTCTAAATTTATCTCCACAGTTAGGTTTTATTTAAGTCATGACTAGTGGTTGTTAGTAAAACTGTACAGTTTATTTAGATCACTCGGTTAGTTCACTTTTCATCCTCTCTGTAGTTTTTGTTTTCAAAGTAATATGTGTAGGGACTGTGATTGCTGTGTGCAGATGCAGGCTGAGGTGGCTGATCTTCGCGCTCAGCTTGCAGCTTTGCTTACAAAAGCTACAAGGCCGGAAGCTGATATAGCTAGAGTTCTCACAGGTTCTCCCCTACCAAACATCGTACCTGCAGTTCAGGCTGAGACTTTGGAATCTGTGTGGCAGTCACCTGACGGTGTCTGCCGTGTGGTTTCTGGATGTTGATGCAGCATGCGGGGGCAGTCATACAAGTCTGAATCCAAGGAAGGCAAGCTTGTACTACTGTCCAATAGGTTTGATGTGTTGTCTGGGTCTGATTCAGTTCCACAATTGCCATTCTGCGAGATGCCAGCCCCTCCGCCCACTAGGTCTGAGCGACTACAGAAGGGGATTCAGGTGGTAGGTAGCTCCAACGTTAGGCAGTTCATTGAGCCCCTTAGGGAAATGGCGAATAGGTCGGGGATGAAGTGCAATGTCCATTTATTGTGCATTCTGGGAGGTTTGATCCAAGACGTGGAACAGGCCATCCCGGATGCCATTGTACAGATGAGATGTAGCCAGCTGCAGATTGTCACTCATGTTGGCACCAATGATGCTTGCCACCTTGAGTCGGAGGGTATCCTCTCTTCCTTCCGGCGGCTTGCTCATAGGGTGAGCTCTGTGGTTGAATACCACAAGATTTCAGCTGAGTTATCTATCTGCAGCATTGTCGATAGAACTGACTGTGGACCTCTGGTTTAGAGTCGAGTCGAGGGTCTGAACCAGATCTTCACCCTGGGGTCGAGTCGTGTAGGGTTCCCTTGGATAGATCAGATGTGCACTACACACGTGAATTGGCTACACAGGTGGCAGGGGCTGTGTGGAGTGTATTGGGGGATATTTTAAGCTGAGGGAGAAAGACCCGAAACTGGTATTACAGTTACGGGCAGCCCAATTAAATTCGGCACCATATGTTAGGAGTAGTGTAAATCAATCTCAACCATTAAAAGTACTCTTTATTAACTGTAGAAGTGTTTGTAATAAGCAGCCTGAGCTTGAAATTATTATTAATAGCACAGAAGCAGATATTGTATTAGGTACTGAAAAGCTGGTTAAAACTGGATACAAATTCAGCAGAAATTTTTAACAATAGCATGAATGTTTTCTGTAAGGATAGGTTGCATTCTAATGGAGGTTGTTTATTAATAGCTGTTAGTAAACACCTGTTGTGTAACGAAATCAATATCGATATGGTCTGTGAAATCCTATGGATCAGACTAAAAGTAGCTAGGACAAAACTTGTAATAGGGTCTTTCTATCATCCACCAGATGAAGATGTAGCTGTTGCTGAGGCCTTAAGAACTAATGTAAATAATGTAGCTCGTCAATTTCTGGATCATGGAATGATACTAGGAGGTGATTTCAACATTTTGTATATTGACTGGACTAATTATGCCCATGTTATTGGTGGCAGGGATAAAACATCCTGTGAGATTATTCTTGACCTTTTCTGAGATCTTAATCCTGAGCAGCTCCTCACTGAACAAACGTGGTGCCACAACAATAACGAAAACATTTTAGATATTCTCGATATGAATAGGCCTGAATTATTCACGGACATTTCTACCACCACAGGAATAAGTGATCATAAAGCTGTAATTGCTACAGTAAAATTAACAGCCACGTGCAAAAAGAAAAAAAGAAAGGGTCGTTTACAGGTTTGAAAAGGCCCTAAAGGAGAGTTTTAAGACCTTTTTTGTGAGATAATTACATTACCTTTAAAGAAGGAAGAGGCTCAGTTGAAGAGATGTGGCTTTGATTCATGAATATAGTCATGTAAGGTATGGACTTACATATACCAAATGGACAATCAGGAATGGGAATGATCCACTATGGTATACACGTGAAGTTAAAAGGTTACTTAAAAAGCAAAGGAAGATACAAGCACTCTCAAGAAGAATGATGTATACTAGTGATTTAGAAAAGTTAGCTGAGACAAGAGGCCATGACAAGAATGCGATGCGCAAGACCTTTACTGACTTTCAATGCAACTCACTTTTCAAGAACCTCATCGAAAATCCAAAGAAATTTTGGTCATATGTAAAAAAATGTAAGTGGTTGTGACAACAATATGCCAGTTCTACTACAAGACAGTCGGGAAGTTGATGACAGCCGTATTTAACACCGAATTTAAAAAAAAATTCACTGACGAATACGTGGAAAACATTCCTATTTTTCCACAGAGTGTAGAATTTGGGATGGCTCCAGTACAAATTGGTAGTGTAGGTATCATAAAGCAATTTAATTTTAATTTAATTTAATTTAATTGCAATGGAGCACACGCTCCGGTGGCAATTTCCCTACACACCCAACTTCCCCCTATCCTACACTCACCTACATTTGCCCTCTACAAATTTTAACTTTAAATTCTTTTAACGTTTTCGGTAGGTTATTCATCATTCCCCTTGGTAACTCATTCCAATCCCTGACACCCTTACCTAAAAAAGAAAATCTTCCCACACCCTTGTGCCTGAAATCGAGTGCCAGCTTGTGGTCATGGTCATCTTTTCCCTTCCATGAACTACTTTTCATACCTACTGCAATATCTTTCCATGCCTCATCGCCAGTATACGCCCTGTACACTCCCATTACCCTCCTCATCCTCCTCCTGTCTTGCAATGAATCCCATTCCAGCTCCTTTATCATATCTGTCACTGATTGCATTCTGCGATAATTTCCAGAAACAAATCTAGCAGCCCTTCTTTGCACCTTCTCCAACTCCTGTATTTGATACTCAAAATGTGGGTCCCATACTACACTACCATATTCGAGCAATGGTCTGACCAAAGTTTTGTAACCCAATTCCTTTACTTCTCTCGTGCATCCCCTCATCACTCTCTCCAACAAGTGCAGAATTTTGAAACCTTTTCCTACCACCTGTCCAATGTGTCCTGCCCAGTTAAGCTTGTTATCAAATGTAATGCCAAGATATTTACATTTCAAGTCTTCAGCAAGCAATTCTTTCCCCACCTTATATTCATAATTAACCTTTTGTTTTTTATTTGTGTATCTAATTAGCTGACTCTTCTTTGCATTTATCTTCATCCCATGTTTACCAACCCAACTAGATATCCTGTCCAGATCACCCTGCAACTGTTTACAGTCCTCTATCGTTTTGATCCTTTTATACAGCATTATGTCATCTGCAAACAATCTAATTTCAGATAGTAAACAATCAACACAATTATTCATTAGAATAATGAATAGCAATGGTCCCAATACGCTACCCTGCGGCACTCCCATTTTTACTTCCACTTCCTTTGATACCGCATTTCCCACCCTAACTTTCTGTTTTCTACCTTTTAAAAATTCTTCTACCCAGCAAATCACTTTCTCATCCACTCCAATAGTTTTTACCTTATTTACTACCATTTTGTGGCTTACTCTGTCAAACGCCTTTGAAAGATCTAGTGCTACACTATCAATTTGGCCTCCCTTGTCCATTTCATCTGAAATATCTTGCATATATCCCACCAACTGAGATTCGCATGAATATCCTTGCCTGAACCCATGTTGCCTACTTGAAAACCACTTACGTTCCTCACATACATTTCTGATGTGGTTGCATATCAATCTTTCCATTAATTTACCTACCACTGAAGTCAAACTGATTGGCCTGTAATTTTCGACTCTATTTCTCACCCCTCCTTTATGTACCGGTACTACTATCGCACTTTTCCAGTCTTGTGGTAAGCAGCAAGTATCCAGACTCAATTTAAATAATATTTCAAGATAAGGTACAATGTCACATCCGACTATCTTTAAGATATCTGTAGTAATATTATCTGCACCAGCCCCCTTATGTTTTTTCAGCTTGCTTATTTCCTTCATGATTTCTTCAGGATGAATTTCAAATTTTTTAGTATCTTCATTTCTAATCGTATTGTTAAGCTCGTTCTCCGAATTAGACCTTCCCGTTTCTGATTCATTGTCCCTAATGCTCTCACTAAACCAGTTACTTAAAATCTCTGCCTTTTTCAAATCCTCAGTAACTACTTCTCCATCCTTATCTATGAGCATCTCTACACCCTCCCTTCCCCTCAGTTTCCTGATATAGCCATAGAAATTTCTAGATGCATCAGTCAGTGGTCCTCCTGCACTGACAATACTCTTCATAAACCCATCTTTAGCCACTTTCTTTGCTGTTATTAAGTCCTTGTTTAGTTGTTTCAAATATTCCCTACTACCCTGCTGTCTCTTAACTCTGTTATGTTCTCTTCGTACCAACCTCTTTAACCTCCTCACTTCCCTATTATAGTACACAGGTTCTCTACTTCTCTTTATATTCTGCTTTGGAATGAATTTTTCTTCCCCCTTTCTTATTATCTCCTTGAACTCTTCCCACCTTGACTCTACTGTACTTGTGCCTTCCTTCCATTTGCTGAAACGTTCTCTGAAATATCTCTTCAAATTTGAAATCTGTGCCTTTTTATAATTGTACCTATTTCCCCCTTCAGTTTTGGCTGCTGGTTCACTGAATCCTCTAATATCCATCAGAACTGCGTCATGATCACTTATTCCTTCCGTTACTTGACACCCCACGAGGTTATCATCGGGCTTTATTAGGAATATATCCAAAATATTTTGTCCCCTAGTGTTTTGCTCTACCACTTGTGTAAATCCTCCTTCCCTTATTAAGGTATTTGCAAATCTTTGTTCCCGTGTGTTATTAATCTTATTTCCTTCCCAGTTTACACCTGGTAAATTTAAATCCCCACCAATAATGACCATTCTATTCTCACCTCTGAAATCTGAGTATGAATTTAATTTCTCCCCAAGAGCCTCATCTTCATCTGTCATTCTTCCACTGCGGTAAGCAGCCAACACCCTGATTTTTTCTTTTTTATTACCCCAGAAATCTACCCCAAGTAACTCATGGTCTTGATCTATGAATGCCAGTGAACTGTGGTAGTTTTTGCTAACTAGTATGAAGACTCCTCCACCAATTGCTCCTCTATCTCTGCGGTACACTCTGTAACCATCAGGAAAAACCTCACTGTCTAGTACGTCTTCTTTTAACCAACTCTCTACCCCAATTATTATTTGTGGTTCGTGTATCTCTATTAAGTTTGCAAATTCGATTACTTTGTTCATTATACTTCTACAGTTTACCATTAACACCCTTATTACCGGCTTTATATTTTCAGCATTTATCTCCTCTTTCCCAGATTTACCCCAGCCAGTTATTGTTTCAGCAACTTCATTTATTTCTTTAACATCTATGATCTTTCTCGTCGTGGATCTACAATCAGTATCACTTTGATCATCTATTTCCATCCCTTCACCAGCAGCCCCTAACCTAAAAAAGGCACAGTCCTGACCCCATCATCACTGGAAATGGGCTCCCTCACTGCTTTAGCTAACAACTCAGAAAGTACTCCCTTCCCCCTTCTATTTAGGTGTAGGCCATGCCTAGTGAAACCCCACCTACCTATGGTGTTTACAGGCACAACCCCCAACACAGAACTAATGCCTTTCCCAAGTAGCACTTCCGTTTCCACATTTACACGCCTCACAGCGGAGTTCAATTGTGGCCGGTCATGGCGTCTTAGGACCTGCATGAGCTCCACCCTGGTATGCTGTGCCTCCTTCACCACCTTCCTCAGGTCACTCTCTATACTATAACTCGCGTTTCTATCAATACTATTCCCCGCCCCTCCCACTATCACTACTCTATCGTCCTTAGTGAAACTCCTACAAAGTGAACCTATATCCTCTATTACCTGACCTAATGTTGCACTAGGTTTGAAAAAACTTGTGACCTGGTAACCTGTACCTAACTGATCCTGCAGAAGAGGGCCTACACCTCTCCCATGGCTACTACCTAGCAGCAGAACCCTTTTCTTCCTATTCTTGCCTTGCACGTCCTTATTCCTAAAGGCCTGCTGCATCTTACCTACTCCTACATCTACATGAGGCTCTTCTCCTCCTGACTCTGGCAACAGGTCAAACCTATTTTTCCCCACAATTACTGAAGTGTCTGGCTTCTTCATCCTGTTAACTATATTTCTCCTACGACCTGTTACCAGCTCCCACCCATCCTTCTCAACTTCCTCCAACCCACTATCTCTACTTTCTGCCTCTACAGCATTGAGCCTCGACAAGCTCAGCCCCCACAGGCTGTGCCTGTGCAGTCTGAGCCTCCACAGGCCGGACTCCACAGGTTGAGCCTCCACAGGCTGAGCCCCCACAGGCTGAACCTCCACAGGCTGAGGCCACCACAGGCCACGCCTGCAGAGTCTGAGCCTCCACAGGACGAGCCTCAAGAACCCTGATCCTTTCACGCAACTCCCTAATCGTTTCGCCCATCTCCCAAATCCTATCATCCCTAAGACAAAGTGAACAAAACCATGGGAGAGCCTCATTTATTTCCCCCGTTTCCTCTTCCCCACATGCCCAGTGAAACCACTTCTTACACCAACTACAACCCATCCCCTTCGCAACGTACCTACGGCAGGCGCCACAGTTTCCAGTCATGATTTTCCCAAATACTTCAAACGCCTTCTAAACAAACCTTAAATTTATTTGATCAAGTAGTCTAATAAAGTTAATACTATATTTTTAACGTTTTTTATTAAATATTATAGGTGCTATACTCGACTAAACTGTTGAATTTTTATTTATATAAAATTGAAGCTTTATGAATAATAACTAGGTAATAAAACTCCTTAAGAACCAATGAAAATAATCTTATGAATTTCAGAACGAACTTATGATGAAGAGCCGATACTATTTAGTGCTGATGTGGATAACAACTAATTAGTTACTTATGAAAGTTTTTATAAAATAAGGCTAGGAAGTTTCTATTTTAGTGTATTAGATGACAATTATATTTCACACAAAAACAGGTTAATTACTAGAACGTACGTTTTTTGTTGCTGTAAACTCTATTGCGATATCGGTAGTGGAACTTAAAATATCGATATTTTATTAACCTATTGTAAAACAACTGGATGCTATTTATGAATACTTATGTTTATTATTTATAATTTCTAGTTGTTTTATTAGTATTCCAGAACTAATTAATTAACAAACTAAATAGGTCTTAATATAGAACGATACAAAAACCTTAACAATCGAATTTCGAACTAGTGCTTCGAATTTTTACGGTATATAAGAATTGAACACTAAAATAACTTAAACCACTACGTTTACCTATGCTATAGTATTAAAATTAATCTAACTATCAAGCTTATGCTAAATTTAATTAAGTGAAACGTGCAATAACTAGCAAAGAGTCCTTAGCAACAATGACCCAATTTAAAACTGTTATTTATGGAGTAATCTTAGATAATTATTCTCGCTAACAATAATCGTAAGGGTATAGACGATATTTAAAGTTTTTAAAGTAATTAAGTCTACAAAGACTTAGCTGATGATGCAAAATCGCTGTTTTGTGAGCAGCTGTCAACACACAAAGTCAAACGATAGCACAACCAAAGATTATTAAAGCTCCTGTAGTGGAGGAATGTGTTGGCTCCCAATGGTATATCAGTAAGAGTATTTTCAGAATACGTGGAAGAAATAGAACCATTTCTGTCATATATATTTTGTAAATCTTTAGAAGAAAAAAAAGTACCTTCTGACTAGAAAATAGTGCAGGTGATTCCCGTTTTCAAGAAAGAAGACTGGAGAGATCCTGGGAATTATTGACCCATTTCTCTAACATCTGTTTGCAGTAGAATTCTGGAGCATGTCATATGCTCTAACATTATGAAGTTTCTAGATGAAAATGAGTTACTTATAGCAAACCAACACGGAATTCGGAAGAACCGATCGTGTGAAACGAAACTGGCTCTATTTTTGCATGACGTAATGAAAGTTATTGATGCTAGATCACAAGTTGATGCTATTTTTGTGGACAGAAAGCTTTTGACTCTGTACCACACAACCAACTTTCAGCGAAGATCTGAGTGTACGGTATATTTGATCAGATTTGCGAATGGATATGTGATTTTCTAACTGGTCGATCAGTGTGTCGTTGTTGACGGGGAAGCCTCTTCTAAGCTAGATGTTACTTCAGGCATTCCTGAAGGAAGTGCAATAGGACCACTCCTTTTCTTAATTCTTATAAACCTTCTTGGTGACAACATTAATTGCAGGATGCGACTTTTTGCTGATGATGCACTTATTTATAGGGAAGTGAGGTGCTCTGAGGATTGCTTAGAAATTCAGCATGTTCTGGATGTTATTTCGGAATGGTGCCGTAAATGGCAGCTTTCACTTAACAGCAAAAAGTGCAAGATAATAATACAAATAAGTAATAAAAAGACTCCGTTTGCTCACAAGTACAAAGTTAACAATTCAGTTGTTGACATGGTTGATTCCCTGAAGTATCTAGGTGTAACAGTACAAAGCAACATGAATGGGACTTGAACATAACTTCCGTTATAGACAAAGCTAATTCTAAACTTTGATTTATAGATCATATTTTGAGAAGTTGTAAAGCTCATACAAAGGAAATAGCATACAAAACACTAGTGCATCCACATTTGGAATACTGTTGTGGAATTTCGGATCCATATCACAAGGGATTGATTGACATGATAGAGAAAGTACAGAGGAGAGCCCAGCTGTCCAGCAGCTAGTCCGTGATCCTCCTACAAGTAAGTTATCTATGGGAACATATATTCCTCTGTGGTCCCAGGCAACGTAATTCCCCGAAGTACAAAAAAATGTATCCTTTCCCATCTTATTGACACATACTCAAATCTTTAGTCTCTCAAAAAATTCCTATCGATATGAAAATTTTACAGTAGATATGTAAATGTTAATTTCAATCCTGATAAAAGTTTTTTAGCAATCATATTTTAGTCCTAAAAATTATTTTCTGTCCAATTCTAAAAATGCTTCTAACTCTGAAAGTTTTAAAGCTACGAAGCTGAAATGACTTTTAACTTGCTTCTGATTTTCCGCTCTTTCATTTGATAATAAGACCCACTTGTTTACTGTTCTCTAACAGGTTTAACCAAAATTATTATACAAATTTTAATTTTGAAATGGATATCTTTTAGAATATGTAACTTACAGCTCTCAGACATGTTTTAAATGATTCTACATCCCATTTTCTATATAAAGAAATCATTACTATGTAACTGTAATAACAGTTCTAAAATATCTTTTCTTTCGTTTTACAATTTCATTCTTTCCCCTCGATATTTTCAATTCCTTCAAAACTTCTGTCAGTAACCGCCATCGTGACATGAATTGTAGTCATTTCATTTCTGGATATCTGTCTAGCCATCAAATCAAAAACCATAGAAAAAATCCTTTAATTTAAACATTATGTCTTCTTTGAATTAATTCCTTTCTAATTTTGACTATTTTTTCATTTTAACGTCATTTTTGTGCTGATTCCAATTTTTAAAGTTTATATCTCTTCAGAAAACCTCATACCTGTAAGGTTACTAACTTGATTCTACTATTTATAGTCCAAAATAGTTCCATAAATAAAGATACCGTTTCCTTTTATGGAATGGTCTGAATCTAATACACCAGGTACATTACTCCTACATTCTGATTCTACACACTTATTTACTCTGAAATACAACTTGAATTATGTAAGCAAATGACTTTAAACCTAAACTGCAATGCTATTTAAATGAACTCGCTGCTCTATGAACAAATTTGGTTATAAAGTAAAAAAAATTATGTTACCTGACAAATAGAAAGCTGAAATGAAATTATAGAAATGATAAGAATATCAGTGCTAAGAGGAGAGAAATGAAACTAAGAATGTTGGAATAAAAATGAAATAAAAAACCAATAGTATATAATAAAAAATAATCTTTTAAAATTAAGATGAGTATAATATAAGGGAATTGTTTATCACCCCTCCCCCTGTTTAACCTGGTACAAGACATAACTGTTAACATATGCATTAAATAAATACCTAGAATATGTATGGGAACTAAGGATAAATGGATTCACACTAAATTCCTTGCTTTTATGGATGATATAGCAATAATTACCCAAACTCCTTAGGAAGCCAGACATTTTTATTACTATTATTTTTATTCACGAAGAATTTTAATATGGTTTAGAGTATATAAAGCTATATGGTGAATCCCACATAAGGTAAAACTTGTGTGTGGGTTTCAAGTTGTAATTAGATTGATTCTTATATGATGGATATTTACAGTAACTTAAAATCTATTGGACAATCTATACATAATCAATAGATCAATCTATACAATAATCAATAGATGATATAAGGATTATAAAATTGCAAGTGATACAATCATTATAAAGATTAGTTCCATATACATGAACACTGTTAAAATTATTAGTAATAAAGACCTAGTAGATTAGTAAGTAAGACCTACATATATACATATTGTAACGTACCATTAGGATACATTCAATATGGGTGTGATCTTTGTGCAAAAGGAAAAGAATGTATAAAACTCTTTTAGTGTACTCTGGAGGGGGGGGGGGGGGGGAACAGAGCGATCGTCATGTGACCTAGAGATGAGGATGGATAAATTATCGGCAAGACTAATTTATTGAAGTATCTACGTTCGAAGATTGTTAATATATGCAAGACTGTTCTGATATGATTTAGCAACTGAATTGAAGACTGGCACAAGAAACAGTATGATTTTAAATGGATTGTTCATTCGTGTATGTAGATACGTTTTTATTTTATTTTCATATATACATACAGGGTGAGTCAAAAGGCCTTGGACACCTTCATAAGTTGGAAGAGTGAAGGGAAAACCCATCATCATTTCCCTTCACTCTTCCAACTTATGAAGGTGTCCAAGAACTTTTAACTCGCCCTGTATATAATCCTGAGTTGACCTCAGACTTTTTGCTCTGGATCTAAGACAGTAATTTAAGTTGTTTATGTTAAAGATTGTCATTGAAATCTTACTTACTCAGTATAGTAGATCTGTGATTTGTTAATGTGTATGTCTTTTACTTATGTGATACACAAAGTAACCTTGCTCCTTCACTTATAATTAACTAGATTGAAATATAATTGACTAATATTAAATTTTAAAGAATAAAGAAGGTACAATTAACTGGTACAATTCATTTGGCGCTAAACAACATTGAGCACGAAAAGTTAATTATTTAAAACTATATTTGCAGTGAACATCAAATTTTCGTATTTTTCCTGGCACTATGATTCTTTTCAGTAGTGCTTAAAGGAGTGAGAGCAGTGTGTGCCTATGTATTATACATACAATATGCATATGAACTTAGCATAATGAATATTATTTTTCTGGTCAGAACAAATTTTCAATTACATCAGTGGGTCTCAAATTTAAATCATTTTAATTTAACGGGAAAAAAATTAACACTTTCAATGATCAATGACGAAATAGTCATGAGTTTAAACAATCATTTTGTCATGTTATTACAGCAAATGTCTGTACATATGTCTTCTCAGATTAATTATGTGAAAACAGAGATTAATTCTGAATTATCCTCTATGAAGGAAAGCATCAATGGCAGGTTTCGATCTATGCGATCATGTATCGATTGCTTGGAAAAGGCGCAGAATGGTAGAAGTGCCAAATTAAATGAATCATGTCTGAATTTTGGGACCAAATGGATGCTAAATTGGAAGATGTGCAGGCAAGCAACTGCGAGGAAACAAGAACAAATTGCAAACACATACACAATGAACAAAATCAGTTGGGAGGCCAGAACAACGTATACGGAAGGAGCAATTTTGAGTTTGTGATTTGAAGCTGCAAAAAACTTGTCTGAAGATCTTCATGCAGTAGAAATAAAAAATAAAAACCATTTTCAATATGTTGGGAATAAATTAGGTGAAATGGATGTATCTGAGAAGTTAATGCAGGATTTTATGGAAGGACACAAAACAAACCTGGTTCCGCAATTGGAAGTGATAGCTAGAAGACTTACTGATAATGGGGTAAAGGTGAGTGCAGTTAAATTCATATTACAATCACAAGATGTGAAACCCCTACAGAAGCTCAAAATAAAAATTGTCTCAAAAACCAATTACCTGAAGAACAAAAAAGTTGAAAAGCTAAAGTTCAGCAAAACAGGTACTGGAGAGTATCAACGGGTTTAGAAATTATATTAAAAGTACAAAATATGAAAAAGGCATTACTGGTGACAAGGTATTTATCAATACAGAAGATATTGCCTCAAGTGCAATGGTCATAGTGACAAATCAATTGGAATAAGTAAAATTTTACTAAGCAATGAATATGAGTGTTTTAGAATTTAAAATGATAAAAAATAAAGATGAATTAAACAATGCAACAATATGAAAATAATGGAAATGTTAGCTTAGAGAAGCAGACTAGTAGTTCTTTGAAAATCAAAGAGGAAGATGCCGAAGAAAGCAGTGATAATAAGAAAAGTTGTTTGTGCTTATTTAAAAGTAGACAACATTTACCATGAACAGTTAGGAATATGGAGGACTCATCTTGTGTAGTGATTGCTGATGAGTGTGGAGGCAAGGTTATTTGAATAATAAAAGGGAAAATGAATGTTAAGGTTAATTAAACATATACAGAAATTGTGTCAATTATTATTGCCAATAATTATTCATAAAGAACCTTTCTGAAACAACAAAGAAATGATAAATGTAAAATAGTTTAATACTATATAATTTTCAAGGTCCAAATACCTTTTATTTGCAAGTAATGTCAGAATTTTGTTTATTACTGTCATAATCGGTGGTAAAGCGTATTGGTTTATGAAGTATAAGAATTTTGGAGTAGAATATTCTGGAGTTTGGTGTATTAAATTGTGTAAATGTTTATTCAATTATATAAGGGATAAGTACTTGATATTGTACACATAAGTGCATATGCTTATTATATTTAATGTGGATTCCATGTCATTATAAATTATAATGTAAGTTTCACTCAGAAATTCCGGGCTAAAAGCCCGTGGTCGATAGGTAAAACTATCCCCTAACATTTCGTCTTCAGTTGCGGAAGACATCATCGAAGACTAAGCGGCAACTTAGCCTATCGACCATGGCCTTTTAGCCCGGAAATTCTGAGTGAAGTTAATGCTAGCCGTGAAAGCCTACATTGTATGATATAATGCAAGTATTTGCATTAAGGAAAGGGAACGGGAATTGTCAAGACCCACTCCATGTCTTGACAACTGTAAAGACTGAGGGCTATGTAATGTACCATTAGGATACATTCCATATGGGTGTGATCTTTGTGCAAAAGAAAAGAATGTATAAAACTCTTTTAGTGTACTCTGGTGGGGGGGAGGGGGGGGGGGAGAGTGAGCATCACATGACCTACAGGGATAAGTATGGATAAACTATCGGCAAAACTAATTCATTGAAGTATCTACGTTCGAAGATTGTTGATATATGCAAGACTGTTCTGAAATGATTTAGCAACTGAATTGAAGACTGACACAAGCAACAGTATGATTTTAAATGGATTGTTACTTTGTGTGTTTTTTATTTTTGGTTTTTTTTTATATATATATATATATAATCCTGACTCGACCTGAGACTTTATGCTCTGCAGCTAAGATAGTAATTTAAGTTGTTTATGTTAAAGATTGTCATTGAAATCTTACTGAATCAGTGTAATAGATCTATGACAAGTTAATGTGTATGTCTTTTACTTATGTGATACACAAAGTAATCTCCCTCCTTCACTTATAATTAAGTAGATTGAAATATAATTCACTAATATTAAATTTTAAAGAATAAAGAAGGTACAATTAACCAGTACACTTTATACCAAGTAATGAAAGTTTATTAGTTCATTTAACAAGTCATAGTTATTTAAAAGCGAAGTGGATATATATTTCTTCATGGTGTGTTTTGGATTGTTGATAACATTTGCAGGTAATCAATATATATTATAAAAGTAAGTGTACAATGTGCATGCCGCTAAAACTTAAAAACGAGTACTGGTACGATTAAGGGAGTTATATGTTGTGGTAGCCCTCTATCCCTTATCAATGGACAAGGTTCCCATTTTTACCTGAACGGTGTGCAGTTGAAGATATAAGGCCTAGAAGTTTTACCCTCTAAAAATTTCTAGAACAGTCCAGAATATTCAAGAGCATTTCACAATATTCCAGAATGTTCCGGGATGTTCCTGAACATTCCAGAATATCCCGGATCATCACAGATCATTGTGGAACATTCCAAAATACTCTCGAATGTTATGGAATGTTCTGGAACATTTTGGACCATTTGAAGCCTTTTTTTGTATGGGTGGGATGGTTGGGGTATATAAAGCAAGATCCATTGTGGGTTCGAATGTCACTTTCTTATCAGAGATGAAGATAAAATCTGAAAAAGGGAAAATTCCAAAGCAGTGCAGTGAGTGAATAAAAACCAGCATTGAAGATGGTCCCCATTTTTACCTGAAGGGTATGCTGTTCAAGATATAAGGGTTGAACAGTGAAGTGTGAGTAGTCAAGAGTGATATAGTGACTGAATATAAATCGAAAATAAAGTTTGAAAAGTGTGTAAAGTGTACTTAGTCTCAGGGGCACCGGCTTTCAGAAAACCTCATGAGCACTCATACTCATTTGATGGCATTAAAAAAAAAAAAAATTGCGACATGTGTGAATCAATTTTGACAGACTTTCATTGGATGGTTACTGATTTGGCAGGTATTAACATAGACTGCTTTTTATCCTGAAAATATTTAATGTTTCACACCAAAAAAAAAAATCTTCCAAATTCTTGACAAACATGAACAAAGTTGCGGTCACCAGCTAGTCTTACATAATTGTGAAAATCCAATTATAAGCGAACAGATAGGCAAAGTAGAACAGAAATATTTTGCATTTTATAAATTCTATTCCAGATCAAAAACATACTTATTCTCACCAAAACTGATTCAGCATTTTTAACGTGTCTGAGTAATAAACTTACAGAGTTTCAAGTTTATAACAATAGAGGAAAGATAATTAATTATTGTCATACTGCTACTTAAATTCATAATTTTATTATTGCATTTGATTTTCATCTGCAAGGATTGGCATCGTGATAGAAGTCTCAGGTACAGTTAGTAATGAATATAGACGTGCAGATGAGAAGGAAGAATAGATCGGTAAAACATGTTAGATTGAAGAATAAAGAACGGATACTTATCATAATAATATAAAACTGAAACCATTATAGTATTACTAGTGATCGGCCAGCGGTCAAAATTCAACCGTAATTCATTAAGTTGTTTAGTTTCTTTCATGAAAGAGTAATAATCTAGTAATTCTCTGCATTACCTATAAAATTAAAACGATACACTCCACGCATGACTGTATGCTTAATTTGAACTTCTAATCTAACCATAGCAAATGATGAAATGGTTCATTTGAATTTAAAATATTCATTTTGACTTAAGGCCGGAAAACTGCTTTAGCTTATGAAACATGAAGTAAATGCAGTCCTTTCACCGGAAGTGACTTCTGAATCGAAATGTTTTTCATTGCGAAACCTGCATTGTAAATTCGAAACTGTAAAAATTTGTGGAATGACATTTAGTGCGCATTTAAATGTAACTATCAAAATTATTTCGTCATTTTGTGTATTCGCTATTTAAATTTGATCTATTATCATTTTGAATTTCACGCAAATAAGTAATTCCTTATTTCCTGTCTCTCTCTAATGAAATTACTGAAATTAAAAAATCAAAAGACACTTAACAAAAGTTTAACATTTTAAATAATCAAATAAGCATATAGTATCTGGCAGAATCGCTACATTCCTTTTTGAAGTATTCCTTTTATAACTTCAAACTTTGATCTCAAATTTATCCAAGTCTTTCATTTTACCAAAGACCACAGAGTGTCCCAATGCGGGGAATTCAGAAGAACGTTGACTCTGATCCTATTTCATGCACACACACATGTTCGCAAATTAATTTTTTATTTTAATAATCTATTTGTAACATGTATTAACTATGCTTATTATATTTTTTTTACAGCTGACTAAGATCACAGACATCGGCAGATTCACTTACCACTAATATAAACATTAACTATGCCAAATCTTACACTTTTCAGTGTGCGATTCATTTCTTCAAGCTCCTCCATTTGTGCATGGCACTTATTCTTAAAAATAGATCCGAAATTTTCGCTTGGCATATTAATATATAGGTTTGTAAAATTTATTATATATAATTTTAGCTCTCTGTATTTCTATAAGTTCCTCCGTTTGCCCAATATTCTGGCTGCTAGCTGCGCTATCTACCAGCCCTCGAAATGTTGCTTCTTGCTTCTATATAAGTTCAGAGATTAATTTCGACTGTTTTGTTTCACCAAAGACTACAAAGTACGCCATTTATCAGCTAAAAGGCCGCTAGCTGCAACATCTACCAGCCATCAGGTGAAACAACGCCCAGAACTGGCGGCATCTGAGCAAACTACGTAGGCGATCAAGTGTTTTATTTTACTTCATTTAATGAATTTGTAACGCATATTATATATAGATTTTAGCTTCCTTCACTTCTTTTCCATATAATCTTTAACTATGCCAAATCTCACACTTCCCTGTGCACGCAATATTGTTAAAAATGTATCATAAGTTTTCGCTTAGCATATTAATATATAGATTAATAGTGTGTTACATAATTTTTACTAGCAGGAGATATTTATTAATACCTACTTAATGTATACAATTGTATTATGAATTGCATGATCAACTAATCAAAATTACTCAATCTTTTTAAGAAGGAGTATTTAATAATCTATATAATTATATCAATTTTTTTACAATATGAACCTATTTTCTTGAATTACAGCTCTGTTTATAAATATATCAGTGATTTCTTTGAGGTGCAAATCATCTGTTATTTTTCAGTTTATGCACGTGATCAATGAATCTTTGCTGAGCCATATAGTAGGAGAGCTAGTAAAGGTTTTTGGGTAGGCACCATGAAAATTTTTTTTGTAATGTCTAAGTACAAAATCAAAGACCCGACTGATGGGATTGGGAGCATAATCAAAATATTAACTTTTGAAAATTTTATTTTCTTTCAAAATTGTATTTAATAAATATTGAATAAATATATTTGAGGCATGCAGAATAATATTTACAACTAGAAATAATATTTTTTAAAAGTCAGTTTGGTAGGACTTTTTACCTGCCAGGTGATCGGGAATGTTACACCAGAAAGCAAGTGAGCTGTATATCGGCGGCCGGCCGCTTATTCGCGCTCAGGTATAACATTCCCAATCACCTGTCAGGTAAAAAGTCACACAAAAATAACCTGTCTTCAAAAAAAAAAAAAAAAATCCTTGGTGTAACTATTATTCTGTGCAAACCTCAGCATGCCTCAAATATGTTTTTTCGATATTTATGAAACACAATTTTGAAAGAAAATTTTGAAAAGTTAACAATTCAGTTATGCCCCCATTCCCATTATTCAGGTCTTCAAATTTGTTCTGAGACATTACAAAAGAAGTTCTAAACAAATTTTCACGGTGCCTCAAATACCTACAAAGTTCTAAACAAATTTTCACGGTGCCTCAAATACCTACCTAAAAATGTATACTATCTCTCCGACTATAGTAGCCTACCCCATAAATAAGTTTTTATTCTCCGTAATGCTGAAAATGATCGTGTTCGGCGATAAGTGTTGATAATGAAAAGGTTAAAACTTCTCTTTTTTAACAATTTTATGACTTCAGGTTCAGGTATCAAATCTTTAGTATATATTCTCAATGACAAGTTATAAAAGACACAATGTCTTCCACGTTATTCAGTCTGACATTTGTTGTTCATGCTATATCTAAAATCAAGTTATGATGAAGAACCAAATGATCCACGTCAAAGAGTCATCTCTTTCACATAACTGGTGCTTGTGTAATTTTGCCACTGAGAATTTGTTGCATGTTACTCAAATGTGTCAAAGCATTTTTAAGTAAAGCGAGAAATCTTCTCTAAAGTTATATATAGCAATGATCCAGAATTTATATCAGGAATTTGATAGTAAAAAGAGATTCAAAACATTGAAGACTTTTTAAAAACAGTTTTGGTTTCACGCTGGTATCATCTTTCTGATTTTTGTGTCATTTAAAAAACATAACAGTGCACTGTATTTGTCTAGAATAGTTTTCTAGGAAGATAAGCGACAAACTTTTCATACCTTTCTAAAGCTTTGTTCCATGATGAAGAAACACTTTGAGTGAATGCGTTGATGGACTAACCTCTTGATGATTTTTTTGGTGCAGAAACGCGATTAGACATGGTTTCTTTACAAATTAAAACGGTTCCTCTATATCTCCATTATCATCTGCTACTAATTTTTAAAACTTTGCCTTTTCTTCTCTTCTAATGAATTTAGAGAAATAACATTTTCTGGTTGGATTTGCTGAGCTGCACTAAGCTGAGCTACAAGTACTTCAGGTTTGGTACCTTATAATTTCGAACGACAAATTTATCCCTAACAATTTCCCGAAATAGACATGGTAACAATATGCGTGGCATGATCTCAAAGCGCATGCTTTTTACCAGCTTGACTTACCTAATGAGACAGAGCTATGAGCGCGAAAGCGCTGGCGGTGCGGCAGACGGGTGAGGTGCCGCGGACGGCGGGCTAGTACTTGCACGCAGGGTGAGTTGTTAGGCTTGCTTCTGTGCATACTCTTCGCAAAAGCCAACCAACATTTACTTACTACACATTAGATGGTGTTATGGGTGTCATAACATAGTGTTCATATTATCCTTGGACGCGCAGTCGCACACGCTCGCATCGTAAACAAGTGCGATCTTTTGAGACATCTTGCCTTGCCACGCGGCGTTGGAGGTAGGTAACATTGGTTCCGCTCAAAGTCGGATACTGATTAGTTTTGATGCCTATGCTCATGTATTCTCCACACCCACTGTATACCTCTCGTGGATGCTGGAGCCCCCGAGAACCCACAGAGTCGGCGCCCCTGCTTAGTCTAATTATTAATAAAAATTTGGTTGGATTTATATTTTATACAATTCTCAAACTTAAAAGAGGAGGAGATCTAGCCAGTTCTGAAGCAAACAAAAAGAACAGTGAAAAAAATGAAACAGCCAAAGAGTGCAAGGAATGTTTACGTTCCCCACGATCAAGAATGAGCACCATGAGAAGGAGAGAATCAAGAACAACGAAATGAACAAATAAAATAATCCAGAACTGTGACACAATCTTATAATTAAAGACTGCAAACACATTCACCCATGAAAATAGCACCCTACGAGAAGCACAGATGAGGACAAATAAACAGTACAACCCAACAAATGAAGCATTCTACTATGACCTGACAAAAGAATATGACAAACACGTCGTAACCAATAAAATGGATAACATCTGCCAATTTTGTAATATGAAAATATTCAGTGGAGAAAAAACCATGGAAAATGCTATTGCCTCCACTGGAAGCACCTACATTACATGGCTGGGTAAACTCCAGAATCAAAACACTTTCTTCAAAATATAAAAGCATACAATGCCTGTTTCCAAATGACTTCTTTTGGTGTCACTTTGATCAACACTAGCAGAGTTGAAATCGATTATGTTTTTTCCATCCAAGGACAAATCTATCACAGAATGGAATCATTACTACCACTACACAATGAATACCATAAATTTCTGCAATTCCATCAGAAATCTAAATTGTTTGCATGTACCAGGATGCCATTACACTGCCTTCGATTGAAAATTTTATCTCCGTTCATACTATTCAGAAATCTGAAATCACCAAACCTATGTAATGGAACAAGGATGATCATCAAACAGTTATCGAATAACATCATCGAAGCCGAACTTATGACTGCAAAGGTAAAGGACACATAGCATTTATCCGCACAATACGATTGATCTTTACTGAACTGCTATTCCAATATAAAAGACTGCAATTTCCAATCAAATTAGCCTATAGTTTTACTGTTAACAAAGCACAAGGACAAACTTTAAAACATTATGGCATCAACCTCAAAGACTCCTGTTTCTCTCATGGTCAACTATACGTAGCGTGTCCTCTAGTAGGAAATTCGAAAACTTGGTACATATATACCCCGGATAACAAAATGAAAAATGTTTCTTATAAACAAATATTGTAAATAGTTAGAATATGTTTTCAATAAAAAACTTTTATCTCTTGTATTTTAAAATTTATCATTTTACTCCAGCTACCACACAATCTCATATCAACTCCCTGAATGAAGCCGGGTACCCCAGCTAGTTTATTATAAATTCGTGGACCAAGGCAGCTTGGGTATCTTTGTCCTAGTAGAGTGTTCCGGTAAGGGATGTATGCTTCATCTCTTTTTTGTATCCTACTATTTAAGTGTGATAGGTCACTATCATTGAACACTTTTATATTGGGCATGTATGTAAATGATTGTTGTTTGTATAAATAGCTGAGGGACATTGTGCAACATGTTTTTTTTTTTGTACAGCTAACAGGCCAGAAAAGTGTATGGCTTTATACACATTGGTTTCAGAATGCAATTTTTGCGTTTGTTGACCTGAGCCATATGTGATTCAAGTATTCCTCCACAACTGTTTATTGCTATTGAGACACTTCCAAGATCACCATCAAAACCAGAATCCAAATCTCTTATGATAAAACACAATACAGGGTGTTTCAAAAAGGACTTTACAATTCATATAAATTTTATGAAACAAGGTACAGAGCTGGTTTTGGTGTTGTTTTAAAGGAAAACACTTCAAGTTTTGACTTGCGTAGTCCGCTAGTGCCTAATCACGCCGCAAAAGTGCTAGCGGCAGTTACGTTAAAGATGGCTGCCTTCACTGGACCCGAGCATGCTAGCTGTGTGATTTGGTTTGAAGAATTGAAGTCTGTGACAACAGTTCAGCGTAATTTTCGTACCAAGTATGCTAAACATCCTCCTAGTAGGCCTACAATTTATGAGTGGCATAGATGTTTTGTAGAAACAGGGTGCTCAGTAAAACATAAAAAATCCTCAGGTCGTCAAAGCACATCTGACGAGGTCATTGAGCAAGTGAGAAAAAGTTTTGTCAACAGCCCTACGAAATCGACCCGGCGTGCATCTCGTGAGCTGCAAGTCCCACATATAACAGTTTGGCGTGTGTTGAGAAAACGTTTGAATTTGAAACCATACTGATATTTGCTTTTACAAGCAATTAAAAACACTAATAAGATTGCACATTGGAACTTCTGTGTGGATATGTTAAATCGAGTGGATGATGATGAACATTTCTTGGACAACATAATCTTTTCTGACGAGTCAACTTTTCACTTAAGTGGCAAGGTTAATACACATAACTGTAGGATTTGCGGCAGTGAAAATCCACCTGAAACATTGCAACATGTTCGTGATAGCCCTAAAGTGAACGTTTTTTGTGAGTTGAGCAAGAGGAAACTGTACGGCCCCTTTTTTTTCCAAGAGAGAACCATCAACAAGATAGTGTACCTTGATATGTTGCAACAATTTTTGATACCACAGATCGATGAGGATGACCGAGAACGAAATGTTTTCTTTATGCAAGATGGTTCACCACCACACTATCTGACTGATGTCCGGAATTTCTCAATGACCGCTTTCCAGGTCAATGGATTGGCCGTGATGCACCAATTGTATGCCCCCCCCCCTCTCCCCTTCACCAGACCTGACACTGCTAGATTTTTTCTTCTGGGGTTTCATAAAAGATATGGTGTACGTACCTCCTTTGCCGGCCACTCTACCTGAACTTAGAGCTAGAATTTACGCCGCTGCTGAGCAAGTTACACCTGAAATGCTAGTGCGAGTCTGGGAAGAAATCCACTATTAATGGGATGTCTGCAGAATAACCAACAGAAGCCACATAGAACATCTTTAGTTTAAGGTAAAAAAAACTTGAAGTGCTTTCCTTTAAAACAACACCAAAACCAGCTCTGTACCTTGTTTCATAAAATTTATATGAATTTTCAAATTTTGTAAAGTCCTTCTTGAAACACCCTGCATATGGACTCCAAAAGTATAAACCTAAGGTCACTTATGACCAAATATGGCACTAACACACAAGTTAAACACTTTAAGCAGGTACTTAGGGGAAGTTATTAGGAATACTGGAAATTAGAAAGATGCACGCAAAAACCCATGCAGAAAAGCTGCTTAAAGCATATTATTGTTATTATTATTAATATTATTGCAGCTATATCAATCCTTATTTCAGGATGTAGCCTATTTAAGTATAATGAGCTATATATTAGAATTTAATTCTACACAGTTTTGTTGTAGTTCTTTCCAGGCTGATCCATCTTGAGCCACCCTCTTCCAGTTCACGCTGTCAGGTATCTTATAAATTTTGTAACTGCTTGACAAAATTTTATTCTCAGAACTCTGAGTTAGATTGGATAGTATTGTATTTTATTTCTTAAGTCAGTTTCTATGTTAATTTAAGCAGAAAAGCAGATTTTTACAGTTGTTGGAGATAGAATTTTGAATTGCATCAGTTTTAAGCATTCACCCGGAATAATATTTCGAAAGTTTGTATCTGAATTATTTTTTTTCGGCTAAACTATTTAAGTTAAAATTTTTTTTTAATAACTAAAGTTGACATTTGTTACAAGACCTAGCAATTTGTAAAATTTCAGAGAGATAGGATTATTTTTGTTGTCAAGGTCAAAATTGGATGATGAAATCTTTCTGACATGAGATTTGGTATCTGATTAGCCTTCCAGATGCTACCCATGTGAATGCGGAAACGAGCACTTTCCAACGGTTTGTGAGTACCAGAACTTTCCTTGTTCGCAGTAGCAGATAGCTCAGTCAGTCGTCCATAAACTGTGAGCGCACAAAATGTAAGAGCAGTCTGTCAGGAAACACGAACCTGACAACACATAGCGTAGTAGGACTGTAAGTTTCATATCAAGCACTACTTTGCAAGAGTTTTATTTTGGCATAATGTAGGTTCGTGTATTTAAGTTTTATTACAATGTAGCAGTGAAGGAGTATTACGCCCTGTGGGGCCTCGGGACTGCTTATGTGTCGGTCGTTTACAAACTAATGTAATATTACAAGCATGTAGCGAACTTTTACAGACTTCCAAGTGTGATCAATTATACTGTGAACTACGGGATGTGGTTTGGCTCGAGTTGGTTAATCGAACTTGCAAACTCTTCTTCTGTGACTTTGTCTGATGCCGGTCCAGTTTATGACTTGGAAACACCTTTCAAGAATATAGTAATTTATCACAACAACTGACTAGCGAACATTATTTACCTATACCGTTCCTTAGCTTGAAGTGAAAATGAAGCTAAGTGGTGACATTTTCATTATTATAAAGCAATAGCTAGACAGATCCTTGGATACATGCGGTTTAAGTTGAGACAAAGTGTTTTGCCTCATCCCAAGGCAAAGCAAGTGACTTAAAATGCCTGTAACTCAACGTTATACAATTAGGAATATTTCCTATAAGAATACACACCACAATACTGCCATTGTCTGGGGAACAATGTGAATGATGGAGACATCATAACTAACCATCAAAGATCGAAAAAATGGAAAGAGAGATTTACACAAAAATATTCAGTCCTAAGGTTAAGATGGTATCTGGATGTGCAAAAGCTCAGGAGAGCTGTATTTACTGACTGAGTGATTCACAAATGAAATTCAACGGACATACAATATGAATGGACGAGTCACGCCTAATCAAGAGAATCATCCACATCATCAATACCCCTGCCAGCTTGCTGGCTTGTAGAAACACAAAAGGATCTTGTAGAGTACATGTATAGACAGATAATCACTTCACCTAAGTTTGTGCCTAAGATCCCAACAGCAAGAAATCTGAAACTCAGAAATGAATGGACACAAGAGAGACATGAAGCCCGGAGCAAAAGGATAAGGAGGTTTTGGGAAGATAAAAAATGAATGATTCCACTCACTCCTTAGTGATATTAATGATGAAATAAATAACAAATAAAGAAAAATAACTGCAACGTAGGGTGCCATAACCATAAAATTCGGAATTTTGGTCTATCTGTCTGTATTTTCACACATCATGCCAATGCTAATTGATTAATTTTAATGAAACTATACAAGGTAATAACCTTTGGGTCAGGATATAGAATACTTTTTTTATCCCAATAAGTTAAAAAGCTGCTGATGATACAGTCCAAAACCGTAAGTTTGGAAAGCTTTGTTGATATATGTATGAGTCAGGATAGGAAAATCAACCACCACTTACCTAAGATGATGGTTGTGTGGCACAAAAACATAGAACAAACAAAAACACAAATGACATCTAGAAATATTTGGGTTTTAGTTCTTTTGTTTACTAGAGAACACTGTGGAGGGTGGATGTTGTGTGAGACTGCCTCATAGAGCAATATATGAACGAAACTTTTCATATGGATAGCTTATAGCATCAGTTAACAATGTAACTTATACTTTATATCTTCATCAGTAACATACCATGTTCATAATCCAAAATCATTAATTTTTTAATCTTCGTGTCTGCATGCATCAAGTAAAAACTAATTAATAGATTTCAGCAAAACTGCACATAGTGATATTTTATGTCATTAGTTAACATGCAGCATACTTTTTATTGAGTTTATTACAATATTTAATCCATGATACAAAGGCCAAAAAAGTAAATTTTGAAATTTTTATATGCATGTGCACTGAACAAGTAAAAATGATCCATTTCAAGTGGTAGCTTACTTACATCACATTAGTGATAGCTTATGTTCAGTACCGGATTAGCCATGTAGCATGAGTTAGCAATTGATATGGCCCCTGTGACTTCTAGAGAACCTCCCCATCATGTCAGATGTGCAATCTTTTTTATTTTATTTTTTAGCTCTACTACTGACCCCCATGGCAAAAATCAAGAGCCCCTTCCTTACATTTGCTACAAACCACATGGTGTTTTAATCTGGCCATGCTTATGTCATGTTTTTATGTGACATCAGCATGCTGAGGAAAGAAAAGTTCTCTAATTTAATTGTTCCATAATAGAATCTATCCTTTTAATGTTGTCTGAGGCAAACCTTTACACATTCAAAATGTTTAGTATGATTAGTACTATATAGGTGGTGATGGGGAGTTTAAATTGTAAAAACTATAACAGATTGATTTTGTGATTCAATCAGGAATTTTATATGATAGTTTGTATACATACAAATAAAGAAAACTATTTGTAAAAAGTTAGGTATCACCACTTCAAATATTACTAGCAGAGAAGCCATGTGAACAATATTGAGGTGTGCCTAGGGGTTATCACAAACATAGAATTTTCCAAATTAGTGGCAGTTTCAAGGGGCAGTAAAAACATATGATGTGCATAAAAGTGTTTGAGACATTTACATTGAACCTCAATTTACAAGGAGATGAGGAGATCCAATAAAGTGTGAAAAAACAGGAATGCTCCTCTGATTTTCACTACCCACAAACATTTCTCTAATATGTGATTACTGTAGGCCATTTCTTCCATAGTTGTTTGTTAAATTAAATTCAAAGAAAATTATCAAATCCAAAAAGCAGTAGTCTCAGGAAAACACGTACTTAATGAGCATATAAACTTAACCAACCAAACTTTATTCAAGTTAATGAACATCGAAACTGACACATAACAACATTAAACACTCAAATTTCACCACAACAGTAATTTAACAACACATTGCATTTCCCCCATCCACAACACACACATTTTGGCTAAAACAAAGCAAAACATACACAAAATGTAATTACAAAATTTCAAATTATCTGCTCACGCCATTTCTGACAGAGAACCACCGGAAAAAACAGCTGAACAACATCAGCGCGCAAACAAAACTGAAGTTTGACAATGTAGTGCCAAAAACTGTGCTTCAAAGTGAATTCATGTGTAAATATGTACAATAGTGTAAACAACATGCTGGTTGAGGTCACAGGTAACCAACAACCACACTTTAAAACAGAAATGTAAATGTAAGTAATAATATGAATCCTACCTTACTACACTCTTGTAAACAAGACATTCTGCTTGATAATTCAAAACTGATATATAAATATAAGTCATTTTCATGCTTCCTCTATTTAAGAAAAATTTCATTATATGTAAAAAAAAACCATTATGTTAAAATATCACAAATTACAGTAAACACTGTACGCTGAAGATACCTTGACGAGAGGCAAAATGCGTCCGTCAAATAAATATTATCCAAAACAGTTGTACTGGTGTAATTATTAAAGAATAATTATTAATTTCTTTAATAGTTTATCTGCTAATTAATAACACAATTTCTACATGTACAAAGTCATGGGCACAGATGGCTTAATTTACTTTAACTTAACTACAATGGAGTATGCACGCCAGTGCTAATTTCTTTACACTCCCATTTTCCCCCATTCTTGAACCCATCTATATTTGCCAAGCATGAATTTCAATTTTATACTCCATCAAAGTTTTTAATAAATTATTCATCACTTCAATCAAAAATTTATTTCTATCCCTGACTTGCTTACCTATATTTTCCCATTCCCTTAAACCTGAAACCAAATACCAGCTCGTGTCTGCTCTTAATTCATTAACTAACCTTTTTCCAATTATCATCACCAGCATACATGTAAGGTACTCCCAGCACCATTTTACCCTCCAGCTGTCATCCAATAAATCCCATCAGAACTCTTTTATCATATCAGACACTGATTGTGTTCTGCAGTAGTATCCATATACAAATTTAGCTGATCTTCTTTGCATGCCCTCCAACTCCTGTATTTGATGCACAAAATGTGGATTCCACACTACACCACTATATTCAAGTAATGATCTGACCAAGGTTTTGTAACAAATTTCTCCCAATTTTCTTGTGCACATCACTGTATGCAATAAATGAAGGATTTTGAAACCTTTACCTATCCCGTGCCAAATATGTCCTGTCCAATTGAGTTTATTATCAAATTTTATGCCAAAACATTTACGTTTTAGGTCTTCAACTAACAATTATTTCCCCATCCTACCGTCATAATAAATCTTTAGCTTTTTATCTGTGTACATAACAAGCTAACTCTTCTTTAGATTACTCTCATTCTGTGTTGACCCATCAAGCTAGATATGCTGTCCAGGTGTCCTTGCAGTTGTTCACAGTCTTCTCTAATTTTTATCCTCATATATAATATTTCATTATCTTTAAAAAAAACTTAACTTCTTACTGTAAACCAATAACACAATCATTCCAACTTCCACTTT
This sequence comes from Vandiemenella viatica, assembly GCA_031002005.1. Lineage (NCBI taxonomy): Eukaryota > Metazoa > Arthropoda > Insecta > Orthoptera > Morabidae > Vandiemenella > Vandiemenella viatica. Next base: position 346,725,515 of record JARYHS010008074.1, read on the forward strand.
TTATTTATACTGCAATTCCTACCTCAACTCTTTGCTTTCTATTTTTTTTATTTTTTTTTAAATCCACTATCCAGCAAGTCACAGTTTCATCCACTCTAATTTAATACCGTTATATGGCTCACTCTGTCAAATGACATATACAGATAGAGAGATTTTATACTTTCCATTTAAATATCTTTGGCCTTATGGTTTCTGCTGTTACATTCCCTAAATGCAATACTGTCATAATTTTTCATTCACCTCTGATTTATCACTGATTTAAAACTCACTTTCATTTCTGTTAAAAATTTGCTCTTTTTACGGTAATGGTTGTTACTAATATTTCCAGGGCATTATTCATATGTTATTACTGAAATTGTATGAGTCAGATTGAATAATTTACATTTTTACTTTTTGCTCATTAATTTTTTAAAGAAAATGTTAACTTTTCTGTTTTTAATTACAACAGATCTATGGCTACAGTTAAATGAAACTGATCTATATCTACATCTTATACTGGAAAGTTCATAAAGACTATAACTTCATGACTAAATAATTTTATAAAATAGTTTATGGATAAGGTTTTATTCATACTTACTTCTTAGTTTTGATGTAATAAGTACAGGAGAAATGTAAAGTTCCACTTGGAAACTCTTGAAGAAATGTGCAGTCATTATTTGGAATAGCTTGTACGGTATTACCATCAGTGACGTCAGCAGTCTGAGACCTAAAACCAGGTCTGCATGATTGATTCACTGTGTACAGAGTTGTGTCAATTCCAAATGACCGTGCCAAGTCTTCTGAATCTTCTTTGTTGATAGTGGGACTGTCTAATGGAATTTCTGATTCACTTGTTATGTCCTAATAAACATTAAGATACACAACTAGGTCCTGTTACACAACACTAAGAGCATTTTGTTTGTAAAATATGATTATTAATGATACAAAACCTATATTTTTCCTATTTTTCTATCTTATAAGCTGATTTTTTTTTTTTTGGCCTTTATAATCATTCCATGTTGATGTACAGAATCCTTCGTGGCTGCTCACAATCCTCTCAATGTACTCCTAGTATGCAGCATTATGTCATCTGCAAATAATCTAACTTCTGAGTCTAACTAAGAAAAAGATTCATTCATTAATGAAAAGCTCTAGCTCCAAATTCACTACTATGTGGCAATGTTGTACTTGTATTCACCACCCCTCATCAGCATTCATTCCATGACTCCTTGATTACTATTTGCTAAGAATTTATGTATCAACCAAGTCATATCATGATTCACCAAAATCATTCTAAACTTATTAACAAATATAGTTGAAGTAGGTGGCAGTATCTGAGTGCATGCTCCATGCCTTGTAACAGAGACTGTTCCACAGGAATGATCTGTGTGGGTTTGTGAGAATTAAATGTCAGTTTTTGTGAACCAAGCATGTGCATGGGCCAGGATTATGTGAAGAAGGGTACTGTAACGATAGCATTGCACACCGAAATAGATGAGCAGTGCATCATCTAAAAGAAAGTGGAATATCACTGAAAGCTGAGGTAGAGAGAGAAAGACACTGGTTGGCCAGAACAGTCACATGAGGAAAAGGAGTGTCATGATTGGCTGGGAGACATGAGGCTGCAGATATACTAGTGAAGGGTCGAGTAGAACCTGTGCTTGGGATTCAGCCAGTTGTGCAAAAATGTTTGCCTAGTATGAGTATTCGGTTATGTGCCGTCCGTATTCTAGACTACACTGAATAGGAATGTTAAGCATATGTGTGGAAGAAACAGTAGTTCTATGTGCTAATCTGCAATCTTGAATATTGAGGACAGTCTGATACAACAATGATCATGTCTAGTGCTGACATTCTATGTATTGTGATTGAATAAACTGTGCAATAAATGCAGTTCTTGAGTTTGGCACTCGAGTGCTATTAATGAAGCCACATAAATCCTTATTTTAAATCATTATAGTACTCATTTTTGTGAATTTTTCCTGCTGCCTCATTTGTATGCTTCAGTGGACTATTCAGTCTCAAGAATATCTTGGTTTACAAATACTTACATTGTAACTCTCCCAAACCACCACATGTACCATTCCCATGCAATAGACCACACTGCAAAATGTGCAGCATGCACCTGGCTATCACCACCTACTCCAATCAAACCACACGGAACATTTCCCCATCATTGGACATGCCACATGAATCACAACAAAGATCATACATCAACTTCCAGAATCCACTGTACCAATTCATATATTGGTCTCCCCACTAACCCAGTCTCCATCAAAATGAATGGCCACAGTCTGTACAGAGAAACTTATCCCATGGTAGTACTCACAACTTACAAAACTGTACTGCCCTACTATTCCATTCACTCAGCAGGTATCAGTGTGATCGTATCTGACCTAGTTATGTGTGTCTCTACTTGCAAGAATAAGGTTCAACACTGAAGTATTTTGTTACATGTGTTCAATTTTTTTGTTTTCATCAATTCCAGACACCATCATCTACTGCAAGTGTTGAGTTGAATTTCCCTACCCTTCCTTAGTTTTGTTGCTTAAAGTATTTTCCCGCTCGTTATTGTAGTTTTTGAATTACTCACAACTGAAGTCATAGTAATTGGCCTATAGTTCTCAGCTTTATTTATCTCTTCTTCCATATGAAGAGGTATTACTGTGGCGCTCAATCAACTATTATAGAGCAAGTCTTTTCATTCAATTTAAATAATAGTTTTAGGTTTCAGTACACTCCTTAACACTAGTCACTTTTTTAGCCTAATCAGTCACTTTGTAACATTATCAGAATGTATTCCTGATTTCCCAGGTCCACTGTTTCCTACTTACAAGGAAAAACTTAAGCATTGATGTTTCCCCTAATATGGCAGTGTGACTACCTATAATAGTTTTAGAAAACTAGTTACTTGATATCTTCATCTTTTACATATGCTTAGAAAGTCTCGACTCAAATAATAGCCTCAGGTTTCAGTACACCCCTACTTACATTTAATATGTCTGTGTCAATATTAGCTACATGAGCCATTTAACAGTTTTTAAACCTAACCATTCACTTCGCAACATCACCAGAATGTATTTCTGATTTCCCTGGACTGCTGTTTCCTACTTACATGGAAAAACTTAGCATTAATATTTCAACTAATATTGCAGTGACTGTCTCTAATGGTCTAATAAAACCAGTTACTTAATATTTTCAACTTTTTTATATACTCACAAATTTCTCCAACCTTCCTCATCCATAATAGTGTGAATGATTTCTTTCTCCCCTTCAATTTCGTAACAAAGCTTTGGAAATTTCAAGATTCCTCATTGAGTGATCTCTCTATAATCAATATATTCTCATTAAAATACCATTTTTCCTTCATTGCAGCTGCTTAATTTATTTCCAGTTGTTTCATATGTTCCCTCTCATGCTGTTGCTTCCTTACTCTATTATGCTCTCTTCTTACCATTCTCTTCAGCTTCCTCAGTTGTATTGAGTAGATGTGTTGCTTTCTTACTTTGAAGTAAATATTTCATACCACACTCTCACTATCTCCTGAAACTGTTTTTATTATCTATCAACTATACTAGTGAGCTACAAAAAAATGCTGTATCTTTACACACATTAGCCCTTCAATCACAGACCTGCACCTAATCATAATTACATTTATACCTTCCATCTTTACTGGCCATTACTATACTGGGACCTCTAGTATCATTAAAAGTGCCTTACAATCATGTACTTCCTGAATTTTCTGGAACCACATATGGCCACCATCAGGATTTGTTAGAAATACTTGTAGGATGTTTCTCAACTTTCATTTTGTTCTAACACTTGTGTTAAGTTCTTTGGAAACCTCTGGTTCCTAATGTTCCAATCAATACCTGCTATGTTTAAGTTCTTACCTAATGATGTTCATACTTCCTTTTGTAAATAATATGAAATCACTTTCTGCACAATTGTCCATTCTGTCCTTCCACTTTTGTAAGTCACCTTGACTATTTTTTTTTTAAAAAAAAAAAAAAAAAAAAAAAAAAAAAAAAAAAAAAAAAAAAAAAAAAAAAAAAAAAACCTTTCTGCAAGTTCTACCACTTGTAACTTAGATTTCTCTTTTATACATTTCAGTAGTAGTTGGTATTGTCCATCTGCCCTCAAAAACACTTCTGGTGGATATTAGAGGATTCAGTAGACCAGAAACCAAGATTGAAGTTGATTGTCGGTACAGTTATAAAAAGTAATATTATTTCAGAACTGAAGAAATATTTCAGGAGATGGTTCAGTATTGGACAGGAAAGGAAGAAATGCGAAAAGTTAGAGGAGATAAATTTAATGTGGGAAGTTTATTCCAAAACTGAAAATAAAGAATATAATATTTTATAACTTGATGAGCCATGTGAAAATATGGTAAATAGGAAGATTGGTGGTTTGTAGTAGGCTGAAAGAAGAACCGGGTAATTTGTAGTAATATCTTTCTGGTTGCACCTCATGTATGCTATGCTGCAGCCATCTACTTTGACATAAACACCTGAAACTATCAATTTCAGAAGATGAATTGTCACAGAACCCACCAGAATACAGCTAAGCTGGACAAAACCACACATTATACTACTATCTCTGTTATATGTGGTGCTGTTATGTAGCAGTATGTTACAACAGCCCTCAAACCCAGCCTTTTATGAATTCAGTGAGATCAAAGTTGATTAAGTATCAAATTTTATATTTTTTCATGAGAATGAATATTGTTTTTATGAAGGGAGACTGCAAATGATGTGTAAATGATGTGTAATAAAACAAAAATAGTATTAAATTTGAAATATCAATTGAAAGCTTGTAATTATAAATGTTGGTATAAGCCACAGTATCTTGAAGACAATTTTCTGCTGTTTGGTGTGGATTATGTTATCCATTTTAAGTTTAAATGCATGTAAGTAGCTTTATTTTCCATTTTAAAGTGTTTCTGAATGATTGTGAGTAATTTTCTACAAGTTGTAATTGTTTTCGTCTAATTTTGATTCTCAGAGTAATTGTTAGCTCTTGATTTTTCTCCTTCACTTATTGCTAAAAAGAACTATTTCATAGATGTATATGCATGTAACATTTAGAATGGCAAGGTTAATGAAATTTGTTTTACATGTTTCTAATCTTTTTTGTTGAGATATGGTTCTCACTGCTCCTTTCTACATTCTAAATATATCAGTCCTTCATGGTGAGTTACCCCAGAAAATAATTTCATACCTTATCAGCAAGAGTTCATTTGCATTGCTGTACTTATTGTTGGATAATGGAAACAAAGAAACTGTCATTGGGCATTAAGAATCAGATAGGATAGGGAAAAAATACCCATCACTTATCACAGATGAAGGCAGGAAGGCGAGAAGAACACGTAAAAAAACACAAACAAATTGCACAATATTTCAGCATGAGCCTTACTCATGTGAGAGGCGATACATATGGTAGGGGGAAAGATGTGGTCACATCCCGACCCACCACATGAATGAAACAAAGGCAGAAACAAGGGGTTGGGGGATAAGGTTGACCAGTGATAAAAGTGGAACAAAGTAATCTTCAAAAAGTTATATTATAATTTTATTTAGATAGGTTATAGGCAAAAATAAATGGACGTAGAAATATACATATATATATATATATATATAAAATGTAATTGAAATAAATGAAATATACATATATAAGTAAAATGATAGTAAAATAACTGTAAAAGATAGTAAGTGACAGGTTTAGCATAGGTTTAGGGTAGGGGCGTGTCTGGTGTCAAGGATATGTTGGTAAGTTAGTTCCCATCTGCGGAGTTCTGAAGGGGTGGTAGTGTTCGGAAAAACTCTAACAGCTCAAACTGTGAAACAGGTGTTGTCGTTGTTCAAATCATGTGAGTTGGCATGAATTGCCACTGGATGGTCTGGGTTGGAAGTATAAACTTTTTGCCTGTGGCCGTTCATACTGTAGGATAGTTGGTGAGTGGTGAGACCAATGTAGGAGACAGCTGCCTCCAGTGCACTACCTCCTACATTGATCTATTATATATATATATATTTAATTGCTGCCCTCCTCTATTTGATTTTGGTTAGATTTAGATATAGTTTATCTTTCATTTCCATGTAGTTAAATATTACCTCATGGCATTTCTTCCAACTTCATTGGGGTGTAAGACAATCTTCTGTAGAAAACAACTTTTCAATTTTACAATGAAAAGGTTGGCATAAGAGAGTGCCATGCCCATTGTAGTGAAACATTGTGTTTTTTTCTATTTGTGTAGTGTTTTTTTGTCATTGCAGCCCTCCTCCATTCAATGTTTGGTGATGGGTTTATTTTATTTTCCTTTTCATATTAAAGTTATATAAGAGTATTACAATAAGATAATATTGTGAGCAGCTATCAAAAGTTCTGTAAGATATGTGGTTTGGTCAGTATAGAATGGATATAATACAAAAAAATCTTACAATCTATAAACTTAGGAAAATAAGGGTTTTAAATGATCATATGGTTTTTGGAGATCTTCTTACAGAAGGCAATAAATCTAATATCAGATTCAATGAAGCAAACAAACTCCACAGGTAATGACCCTACACCCCCACCTTCCCACTATATGATTTTTCACCATACACCTACTTTTGCCCTTTATGAATTACAACTTTAAACCCCTTCAGTGTTTTTAGTAAATTGTTAATCATTTCACTTGGTAATTTATTACAACCCCTGACTTCTTTGCCTGTGAAAGAAAATTTTCCTACTCACTTTTGCCTTAATTGAAGGGCCAGTTTATGGTCAGGATCATCTCTCCCCTTCCATATACAACTCCTAATCCTTTAAGCAATATCCATCCATGCATCATCATGATTACAAAGCCTTGTATAATCCAAACACTCTCTTCACCCACATTATGTCTTTAAATAACTCCAAACCCAGCAATTTTATCATATTAGTTACTCATTGTATTTTGGTAATTCCCATAAAGATGTCTAGCTGTTCTCCTATTTTCCTGCTCCAATTCCTGAAAATGATACCCAAATGTTGGTCTCACACTACTGCACCATATTCAAGCAGTGGACTGACTAAGGTTTTGTAACCCAGTTCCCTCATTTCCCTGGAACATCCCATAATCACCTTCTCCAGTTAGTGAAGGATTTTGAAACCACTTCCTATCAACTGTTGTAATGCAACAAGATTATGAAGGAGGAAGTGGTGGATGATTCACCAGAAATTAATATTAAGTAATAAATTTAAAGGATACAATAAGTGTAAATAATTAGAGAACTGTAAAGCATAACATGAAGGATAAATTAATAACTGTATTTTAGAATATCAAGAGATGAAGTTAACACAGTAAGATCAAGAAAAGCCATGCATAAATATATCTTGAAAAGGAAGCCCAAGTAGCATCCATTGATTGACTTGGCGGGGTGATGCTGTAACATCATCCACCAAACTGTTTGACACCTCGACCCAAATGTAGTCAGCCAACTTAGGAAAATGAATCTTACATGTTGAATTGGAGTAAGAGACTTACCTCTCTGGTTTTTGTATACCAGCGCCCATAAGGCAGAGGTGCTACGCATAGCCTCTCAGAATAGTTCGTTGAGGGCGGTATTTCCAACTACAGTTGGCCGATAGTCCCTTAAGATGAGAACATTTTAAAAGCCTTCCCCATATGATCTCTGTCTCAATGTGGACCAATCAATTTGTTCAATTGTGATTGTAGGACGTATTGTTCTGCAATTTGCTCTTGTAGTGAAACCGCACCAAGTTTGCAACCCAGCCATTCATAAAGTATGCTAATTTGTTCTCTCTCTCTCTCTCTGTCCATATTAATACTCTCATATAAGTGTTGTGCCAAATATAACCTATGTCTTGGTTAAGATAATACCTGAAGTATTTAAAGACAGAATAAGATTTAACCTTCTTGAAAGTAATGAACAATAAGACTATGAAGTGAATACATGTTTTATATCAATACAGATTATGTTTGTTCAAGTAGATAGTCGCATGAGGTGGTAGTATTTGTAAAGATTATATTGGTTTGGATGTGATAATAAATGTGGAACATTCTTTAATACTAGATTTTATTGTAAATTTTCCCCAATCTTAACTCCGTGCTTAGATTTTGTAAGTGTAATGGCTCTAAGAAGAAATCTTTGGTAAATGAAGTCAGTTAACTAGTACTGATGCAAGAAACAAAATGAAGAGAATTATCGGTAGGGGGTGGAGGAGAGGAGAGAGAGAGAGAGAGAGAAAGTTAGACACAAGGAGATTACACTGTCCAATTGAGTCTACTATCAAATTATAATGGGTTAGTGGCATTTCCCCATTACTTTGGAAGATAATTTGAGAAGTTTTAAATAGTGGCGGTTTGCGTGGTTGACTTCAGCATCCATCAAATCCGTGGGTTTAGGGAGGTAGAATCCAGTTTTAAAGCATGGGTTGAAACTGGTCGTCATCTAGTGACGTCAGCATTTGCCGGGTCCGTGAGCTTGAGGGTGTAAACCCCAAATTCGGAAGCATGGTGCGCTTGCAAGAAAGATGCTTCTGGGCAGTCAGTCTGCCATTGGCAGTGGAGTAGGTGAGTCCGTCGTGAAAGTGAACGGTCAGTTGAGTCGACGAGAACGCATGTTCGTGCTCAGTCATTATGATGAAGAATTAATTTTGTAGAAGGTGATTTCTTTGGTTATATGAAGGAACTTTAGTAATGAAGAAAGTATTTGCAGAATTTTATATGAATTGTTTCGTGGTGAGCCATAGGTATGGTCTGAGAACTAGTAAGGGTGTTAATGTATGAATGAAAAGAGTGTGTGTTATTCAGTCTAAATTTATCAGAGACATTACCTGTAATCTTAAAGGATAGAAGTACCGATAGCGAACTTTCATAAAAGTTGGGAGTTTTAGTGAGATTATCTTATTAACTATTAAATGCATTTGTTTCAAATAAGAAGGTGCATTTTCATTTCATTTACCAACTTAATGTTGGTTGGCAGCCGTCAGAGAAAGAACCAGAATCTAGTGAGTATGCGGAAGCTTTAAAGGTTCACAGTAAGTATTATAACCAAACCACCAGCAAAACCATGACAAAATGTTATGTCAAAATAATTACAGTTAAGATCTTCACCAAGCAATTCCTTCCATTGGCCGCTCTAGACATAGTGACACTGTGACATGTCACCACCTTCTCATCAAGAATAAATAAATGTAATGAAAGAAAAATGATGAATTATAAATGCGGCATTCTCTAACATACAACAACTTATAAATGCTAGGGAAAATATTGAACACTGTCTGTAGGCAACTTCAGTGAACTATTTTAGTGTAGCGGAGACAGATGTCACAAATTGCACACGTGCTCTGGCATTTTCGCAGAAATATATAAGGGTGGGAGGAGGGGGGAGGGCACTTTGCTATTGACAGCTGGAGATAACTTTGTCCTGTCTCATGCTGCCACTGGGCAGACTACATGGGCTCTGAAAGATTATGGCACTTGAACAAGTTAGTAACGCTGCTGCAATTTTTGTCACATTCAACTAACATACCCAAGAACAGAGTTTCTCAACCTGTAATCCGTGGACCCCTGGTAGTCCATTGAAGATGGTTCAGGTGGTCCGCAGGCAGAATATTATCAAATTAGCTGCTATATTTGTACTTTATAAGGCTATAATCCCAATTTGAATATTTAAATGACCAGGCAACAATCTGGCATTTCCAGGATGAAGATAGAACGGCATTGTTTCTACAATAGTCTGTTTATTTATAGATGGCCTCAAAAAGAGCACCGGTCTTCTCAGGATTAAGTAAATGACTGTTTTCTGTGGGTCTTAAGTAGGTGTGAGGAACCACGGTACATGGTAGGATTGGTAACATAAGAGTGGTGAAGTAACAAAAATAGATGGTGTAGGGTCTAATGCCTTTTATTTCGTGCATTTAGGCCGATGGTAAAGTGTAGCGTCCATTGTAAGGTATCCCTCGTTCTATTTTTCATATTTCGTTAGAATCCGGTCAAGTTTAAGGTTAGTTGGAGTACACGATACCACACGTAAAATCAAGTTAACAGCACTTCTGGTATAATAAAGTAAATAAATAACACATACACAGCATAAATAAACTATAAATTGCCATAAAGACATGATAGGTTCAGCAGGAAATAGGTTATTTCACATAGGGGTAAATTTTTAATAACAGATACTAACGTTGGTTAAACGAAGTAAATGTTGAATAATTGCAAATAGTATGCATAAATAAACCTCTTATCATGTCTAATACACATTATTTCAGAGATAAATAAGTAATTTCAGTAAAGGAAAAATCTAACCCATAAATTTTGGCATATTCCAGTTTTAGTATTTCTGAAGAGATTTCCGTACAGTAAGACAATAAAGAACCTATATTACACAGGCCTAGACTCACTATAACCATAACTTCAGAAATAAATATAGTTTAGTAGGATTTTTAAAGAAATAAACTGGATGATAAAATAATAGTCTGAAACAGAATGAAAATAATTCATTGTAATGAAACTTGACCATCTTAAAGCTCCAAAAACAGCAATAATAATCCCTGAGACAGCCTAGTAGATAAATTAATAGATTTCTGATAGTTTTAAAGCATCTAATAACCACAAGAAGTAATTATATTGGATTTTTAATACTCATTTGCTTAAACAGTTCACTTATATAATTGGAGGTCTGTTAAGTAATTTCAGGATTTAAAAAGTAGACAAATATAAAGGAAATAAACTAATCTTTCAGTTTTAATAGGTGTTCAGCTATTTCAAGCCGTAAAATACGTGATATCAGTGAATAAACAGGCGCCGGTAAACCAACTAATTTGTTCGACTTTTCGGAATTAATTCTAACACTATTAAACCATTTCAAAAGCGCTAAGAACATGTAAATACCAGTTAACACCCATAATTAATTTTCTAGACACATTTTAAGACATTTTACTAACCTGTTGTATGGTAATCCAATTTTTGAAGCAACTTTCTACAGACACTGCACACATAAAATGCTTCCACACGGATTGTAAACATTGCCACGCGATATAAAGTAGCTAATAAATTAAAATAGCCATAGAGAGAATCAAATTCATCTAAATCAGATAATTTCCAACGTTCTGAGTATTTTTAAACATAATATGAACACGTAAAATTGAACACCCAACTTGAGCATTTTATTATTCAAAAGCCTACTTGAATTCCGGGTTATAAAATAGTTTGCCGGGACAATCAATTCCTTTAGCTTCACACATATTAATTCCACGCAATTTGAAGCCATAGTACCGATGTTATGATTTTCCTAAAAACACTCGACATAAAACACACGTGTAAATCACTAAATAATTTATTGTGTCTCAGAAATAACAGCTACAAAGATAAATAAACTTCAGAATACGCAGTTTAATTCAGGCTACACTTTGATAATTTTTCCGGCTTGATATTCAATAAACTTTCAGAGTTATAAATAAAAACATAAATTATAGTTACACTTGATTGTTAGAATTACTTCGGTTTACCGTATCTCAACAGATTAAACAAAGTTCATATGTAGAGACAGTTTAAAATCAGGAATAATATTTTAAACATAATTTCAAGTTAATTACTAAAGCCGATTTTTAAATAAGAAGATAACAGAACACTGACTTAGGTGGTGGGCAATATAACACATCCATATTTGGTAATTTGTTGAAGAGAGATGCATCACGTGACTTCAAGTTAATATAAGGCAGCTTAGAGGTGTGAATTTGGTCGGTCGTCTCCAGTCTCATTTGTGAATCGGTAGTGGGCGCACGTTAGTGCGAGGTCCGAGCGGGCTGGCGGAACGGGCGGAAACGAACCAAACCGGTCGAAGGAACGTGATATAGCAGCCATGTCTTAATTTTTTGGTGAACAACTTCTAACCATGCAACTAGTCAGTTAAATTCTGTTTTGGGGGTTTTAAAGCGGTGTAGCTCTGGAATCTCAACTTGCAATTCTTGGAGAAGATTTAAATCCGATAGCCTTAGCTAACAGTGCCTTATAACATTTATGTGGAAATTTTTGGAGAATATATGACTTTTGATTTCGATTTGAGACTTTCATTTATTAGAATAATACCTTTCTTGCAGAAGGCCAAGCCTGCAAGTGGCGACTGTGGTCATTAGAACTGTTAGCATTATTAATTTTACACGGTTTCAGAACTTTCTTATGGACTTACAATATATTTTGGACAACATCTGGTTCAGGTGATTTAAGCGGTACCAAACCCCAGTATCCCGCCTAAGTCCCTGACACCATCGTATAGTAACATTATTATTTATTTGATTTGGTAAATATTAAGACATTTATTGTTTAATATTTAATTTAAAGGTTCAGGTAAATTTTTATTTTAGTCGTTTTTAGTTTAGTCAAATAAATTAAGGTTATAATTAGATTTTAATAGTTCCTCTTCCAGTTTCATAACTGTGTTTTCGTAGGAATTCAAAACATCGATAAAAAATTAGGCCCAAGTAAGTTATTGGTCCACAGTATTATTTTTGACAATTTACTGGTCCTTGGGTTGAAAGATGGTGCCCTAGAAGCTTTGTCAAAGCAAGTTGGCAATATTGTTTCTATTTCTTAGTTGTTTTGAAGGAGAATGACATGTTTATGAATGCACATAGCAGCGAACATCTCTCAAGCAAAATGTGTGCAACTGTCATCATGGTCAATGAAGGCAGTGCCCAATAAGGAAAGTATGGGGCCATAGGAGCCCAAAATTTTTTGGTACCTCTGTTTGTGAAAAAAATTATACATATTTTTTAAGTACAAAGAAAAGGTTTCGTAGATGACTAATTGAACTATCATATTTTTTTATTCAATTAAACAGATTAATTTTACAATTTATGATATTTTGAAAATTACTTTTATTTATTCTACACAACAATGAATCCAAAATTTTAATTTTCATATTACTTTTATTTTTCATTTTTGATGATTTCATTAATTTATTTTTATTTAATGAAAAATCTAAATCTCAGGGGGCCTTTAAAAATCAAGGGCTCCAGCCAGTCATGCCTATTTCCTGTAGGTCAACTATTCAGATTCTGGCTAACCAGTAATTATTTACCTGTTTTAAATCAATTTTAAAGCATTTATCATATATTAATTTCAAAATCATTTCTTTAACCTAGTAATAAATACAGGTAATGAGACTTTCACACATTGCAAATTTTTATGTTGTGAGACTCTTAGTCAGCTCTAATCTGTTCTTCCAACTTTAACAGTGAAGATCAGTAACCCATCGAAAAATTTCAGAGTTGTCACAACCAGAATATATCATTTCACCCGCCACTGATTTAATTCATTTCTTATAATCATAGCAAACCTTTACATCTTCACATATCATAACAGTTGGGCAGAGAGTGATTTCAAAGTTCTGAATCTAATAGAGCTGGTAATTTTTAATTTAATTTTAATTGCAATGGAGCACAGGCTCCAGTGGCAATTTACCTACACCCCCATCTTCCCGTTATCCTGCAGCCACCTGCATTTGCCCTCTACAAATTTTATCTTTAATTTCTTTCAACATTTTCAGTAAATTATTCATAATTTCTCTTGGTAACTCATTCCGATCCCTGACACCCTTACCTAAAAAAGAGAATCTTCCCACACCCTTGTGCCTGAAATCAAGTGCCAGCTTGTGGTCATGGTCATCTTTTCCCTTTCATGCACTACTTTTCATACCTACTCCAATATCTTTCCATTCCCTATCGCCAGTATACGCCCTGTACACTCCCATGACCCTCCTCATCTTCCTACTGTCTTGCAATGAATCCCATTCCAGCTCCTTTATCATATCCGTCACTGATTGCATTCTGCCATAATTTCCAGAAACAAATCTAGCAGCCCTTTTTTGCACCCTCTCCAACTCCTGTATTTGATACGTAAAATGAGGGTCCCATACTACATTACCATATTCGAGGAATGATCTGACCAAAGTTTTGTAACCCAATTCCTTTACTTCCCTCACACATCCCCTCATCACTCTCTCCAACAAGCGCCGAATTTTGAAACCTTTTCCTACCACCTGTCCAATGTGTCCCACCCAGTTAAGCTTGTTATCAAATGTAATGCCAAGATATTTACATTTCAAGTCTTCAGCAAGCAATTATTTCCCCACCTTATGTTCATAATTAACCTTTTGTTTTTTATTTGTGTATCTAATAAGCTGACTCTTCTTTGCATTTATCTTCATCCCATGTTTACCAACTCAACTAGATATCCTGCCCAGATCACCCTGCAACTGTTTACAATCCTCTATGGGGAATGTCCCATACAAGAAATTTGACAATGTTCTGAATCCTTATTCAGATCTATATTTGAGTATGGTAGGATACTAACATAACCCTCTCCCAATTTTATGTTTATAGAATGTGGAACTTAGGTGGGAAGGGGAAACAAAGGAAGTCTGCTAGGTTTATGTAAGGAAAACATCATATGAAATGAGAAATCTGGATTGGAAATAATTGGAAGTCAAGATACAATAAGTAGCTTTTTGGATACTTGTTTCTGTTACGGAAATATGTTTGATTTGCTATAAAATTCCAGTGTCAACATTTTATTCGCACAGCAGCACATTTCACAGAGATGTTGATATGCTGTGTGCATTTTGTTCAGGTTGGTTGTATTCTTTAAGGGTCAGTGACAGTTTGTCATACATACAGTGTGTTTTAAATTTTTCTAACTGTTTGTAATATGTTTTGATGCGCGCCTATTATACTAAACTCCAGTAGAAATGCATGGACTCTCCTTAGAAAACTGGTTGCAGCCTCAAACATGTGCAAAGAGGAGCCAGGAATTACACCAGCTGAAATGGCATTGCACATCAAAACAAGAGCTGACAAAGTCCCAATAGATCCTGCCATGAAGAAACAGATGGAGAAAGAGATGATTGAAATGGATAACAACCTTAGAAATAATGCTATTCTTTCTAATCCATTTAGTCATGAAGAATTTGAGAAAGCCATCAAAATGCTAAAAATAAGGAAGGCTGCAGGGTTAGATGGCATTTTCCCAGAATTCATAAGATATCTCGACAAGCAGGGAAGAACTTGGCTCAAGAACTTCTTCAGTGATATCCTGGACACTGGGATAGTCCCCCCAGAATTTAAGATGGCTCATACCTTGGCGATCCTCAAACCAGGCAAACCAGCAGATGATGCTTCAAGCTATCGACCTATTGTTCTACTCAGTGTTTGCTATAAGCTTCTAGAATGCCTCATCCTTAACCGCATACAAGGAATAATAAATATCATAACACCAACATATCAGGCAGGTTTCAGACTAAAACGGAGCTATTGTGAGCAAGTATTAGCACTGACATCACATATTGAGGCTGGATTTCAGAAGAAGTTAAAAACATCAGTAGTCTTTGTCGATCTAACAGCGGCATATGATACAGTTTGGCTGGATGCACTGCTACTTAAACTTAAAAAACATATACCCTGTAGGAAACTAACATCACTCCTGAAGAATATGCTGACCAACCGATATTTTAAGGTCACCGTCGGACATAAGACAAGTAAGTCATTTACAATAAAAAATGGATTACCTCAAGGGTCAGTACTAGCTCCATTGTTCTTCAACTTGTACACCAGTGAGTGACATGCCAGAAACAACCAGCAATAAATTCTGCTACGCTGACGACTTAGCTATCGCCGTCCAAACTGCCACATTAGAGGAAGGTGAGAGCATTCTCTCTAACGACTTAGAAACCTTGAACACATATTATAGAAAGTGGAGACTTTGTCCGAACCCAATGAAAACAGAAGTATGTGCATTCCACTTGAGCAATAGAATAGCACATCAGCAACTCAAAGTGAACTTCTGCCACTAGAGGGTAAAACATAATTTCTATCCTAAGTATCTTGGCATCACCTTAGACCGCTCCTTAACATTCAAAAAACACCTCAAAAACACAAGTCAGAAACCGAAAACACGAAACAACATCATGAAGAAGCTAGCTGGTACTTCATGGGGAGCTGATGCGAACACACTACGAACAACCGTTCTCGCCATGGTTTACCCTGTTGCTGAGTACTGTGCTCCAGTGTGGCAATGTAGTACTCATACTAGAAAAATTGACGTCCACCTGAATGAGTGTATGAGAGTAATAACTGGCACCCAAAAATCCACCCCAGTCCCCTGGTTGCACCTGATCAGCAAAATACCACCTCCAGAGATAAGACGCCAAGAAGCAAAGGCACGTGAGTGGATAAAACTACACCATCCTGATCATCCACAAGATCTCCCAATCCATGAGGTTCTAAATAACTTACCACCCACTCGTCTTAAATCCAGAAATCCGGTATGGCAAGATGTATTTGACTTTGATGTCATGGAAAAATGGCGACAAAGCTGGAACTCCGCATCTGTAAAACATCCAGATATTAAAGATCCCACAACTGGACTTCCAGGATTCCATCTAAATAGAGACCAGTGGGTCAAACTAAACCGCCTAAGAACAGGCCATGCGAAATGCAACGCCATACTGTATAAGTGGGGTCTTCAGGATTCTCCTGCATTGACTGCGGTGCTCCTTCCCAGAGTGTGGAGCATATTATCAGGGAATGCCCTCTACGGAAGTATGACGGACCATATGAAGATGTTTTTGGAGCTACGAGTTCCTTCTTAGAATGGCTGGAAGAACTGGACATCAGCTTGTGAACGCTACCAATGTTCTTGTTATTGTATATATTTATTATTGTATTAGTTGCTTGCCATACGACAAATAAATAAATAACACTAAACAAATAAATATTTGCTACAAAGTGTGGTTTCCTTTCATTATATTACATGCATTCAACCTCACTATTCATTGTATTTTATTAGCAAAATTTTCACATGGGTCGTCTTTATAACTAATTAAAAAATCAAAATTTAATTTATTAATACACTAAGCTACAGACATATAGCAGTAGTTAGAACAGCATATGCAACCAAACTGTAACATGTCAGTAATGTAGCTGAAATCAGAATAGGTGATTTTTTTTCCTTCATAAATTCATGATCAATTTTATGAAAAAAAATGTAAAAGTAAATTGAAGAAAACACACATACAAAAATCATCAATTAGTTTAGATAATCCTAAGACAATTCAAAATCATTGAAGATATAACTAAAAAATAATTCTTTGATGTATATTATGTGGTAAGAAAGAGAACAATGTTTACTGCCTGGATGACAGTTACACTTTCAATTTTGTGGTTCTATGCTGTCTTGCACTAGTTTGTCAGGTGACCGTTTTTTTAACTCAATCAAATTAACACCACAATTTTTAGATTAATATCTTTTATCTCATTTAATGATTACATATGATGATATTGATATATATTCATTTCCTTGTATTCATGTATTAATGCAAGGTAACCAAGAAGATTTATTTTCATTTGTAATTGACTTCTTCTCACCTGCATGCTTTGTGATTTTAGCCAACTTGCTGTATGTTGCAGAGCAGAGATGGAACTTACATCTGCTACTGTGCCAGCATGCTTCAGATGTATACTTCCTTTTGATGAGATACTCGATTTTACTGCCTTTGTTTTAATGTCTTTGACCTACGCAGTTTTAAAATAATGAATTAACGAACAATTTTAATGACAGAAAAGACAAAACAAAACTTGATAGACTCATTTAAATTTCATTTAAATGAACATTTCAGATCCATTAAATTAAACGATAATATTATTTTTCTACCATAGTGAATTGATACAATAATAGTAAAAACCACTCATAGCATGGAGCACAGATGAAGCAATTTTCAGACTTTAAATCTTTTTATGTAAGATAACATGATTTGTATCAAAAGGAAAGTGGAAAGTTATTGACAACTCATAACTTAGTAGTGGCTGACTGTAAAAAAACAGGGAAGTTAATATTGTTATTGTGGCTGAAGATCACATCAACATTATGTCATTAACACCTTAACAAAATGTGACTTGAAGCTTTAGTAATTAACACAAAAGAAGAATTAAATTTTTCCCTGTATACAATGGAATGTGGGGAGAATTTCTTCTCTCCTCACTGCCTGTTCCATGGTGACAAGATCAGGTTGATCAGAATAAGCTTGTTACGTTTTACTTTCAGCCAATACAACTGTAATACAGTGCAGATCTTATTCTGTAATTTAACTTAGCAGATTAACTTGCTGCTGACTAATTTCACTGTTCTTTTTCTATACATCTTAAATGGTGGAAAAATTTGGCATACACAATCTTTTATGAATGTTATGGTTTCCAGCATAGATAGACAGGGCTGTTGTAAATTTGCATCTATCTGAATGAAAGTCTACACACTTTCATAATTCTACCCCTTTCATAATTCTAATAATTTTTTTTCTGAATTTTGAAGCATTTGATACTTGGTGGGCAGTTTCCCCAGAATATAATACCATACTTTAATAATGAGTGTACATACCGGTATGCAAAATAAATATTCCTAATTGTTTATTTGATATGCAACCAACTAATATTCTCATCATGTAGCAGATAGTATTTAGCTTTTTACAAAGGTAATTATTTTGTACCCATATTCCCAGAAATTTTATGTTTTCTACATTTTTAAGTAGTTCATCAGAGAGATTTAATGTAGATACTGGGATATCTAAATTATTTTTGTCTTGAAGTGTATGGCATGTGTTGTTTCTGTGTTTATTGTTAGCTTGTTAAGAAAATGAGTTCACAATATTTTTAGAACAATGTTCATTAATTTTAGTTAATTGTTCTTTAGTAGATACTTTTATTAATATGCTGGTGTCATCTGCAAATTGAATATACTTTTGGCAGTTATCTGTTATTTATAGATTATTTATATATACTAAGAACAGGACATACCCAAGAATTGACCTTTGTGGCACTACATAGCTCATATGTTTTCAATCTTAGAGCACACAGTTTATACTGTCGTTAGTCTCAAAACTACATTCAACTGCCCCCTCATGTGGTTCAGATACAAAGATGATCTGGACCCACGGGGAGGACCTCTTCAACTCACTCAATAACAATCACTCCATCAATTTCATCTAGTCATACTCCCACATATGTATCGCCTTCCTTGATTTAGATATCACCCTATGACAGGTGGCCCTCCACACCTTTGTACAAATCAAACCAACCAATTTACAACAATACTTACACTTTAACAGTTGTCACCCCTTCCTCATCAAATGTTCCCTCCCATACAGCTTTGCAATCCATGGCAGACGCATCTGTTTTGATCATGAATCAATCTCCAGTTACTCCCAAAAACTATCCCAAGCCCTCATTTCCTGCTGATACCTCCATGATCTCGTGGAAAAACAAATCTCCCATGCCATCACCCGCAACCCTCATTCTGCACCTCCTAAAACTGACCGTGGACCAACTGCTCCCCGCACTTGCTTCAGTGGACCACCCAATCTGAATAATATCTTGGTCCACAAGTATTTACCTGCTGACTCTCCAAGGCCTCCACAGGGATCTTTCCCTTGTAACAGACCCTGCTGTAAAACATGCAGCATGCACCCTGCCACCACTACTTACTCTAATCCTGTCACAGGCGAATGAATCATTCCTATAATTGAACATGCTATGTGTGCCACCACTCACTTCATTTACCAACTCACCTGCCTCTATTGCACTGCCTCCTACACTGGTCTCACCACTCAACAACTATCCTACAGGATGAATGAATTATTCATTTTGTCTATACACCGGGAAAAGCTTAATTCTCATATTAGATACCTATACAGGGAGGAGATGGTATATCATCTTAAGCAATTTGAGAAGCTGCGCAAAAAGAATAATCAGCACCCTGATCTTTCTATTGTGCTGCAGGGACAACAATGTGTTGCCTCATTTTGCCAGAGTAACCCACCACATAAACAGCAAGGCTGCTAAAAGAATTTTAAATAATTTTGCTTTTGCTTTTGCTTTTGCAAGAGCAGATTTGCTTTATTTATTTTGAGCTTGACAAAAATGCTTGGCTCTTACTCTCTATCCATCTACATTTCACATCTAGATTGTTTACTTTTTCCTGGGACTGGGTTGATGCAGTTACTTTGCCTCAAGAGAGCATGGAACGAGAGAAATCCCACGACTAGACATATCGCAAAATATAATCGCCTTCATGGAGCACAGAAAGACAACAACCAGTCCACAGCAAACTGCACAGTAATTAATCTCACTGGAGCCGAACTTGATGACGCCATGGTCTTAGTGATAGCAAGGGGCCTGAATTACACTATGGCACCGAGGTCTGTACCTACGAAGGACATTGTCTGTGTAGTGGAAAAAGCTGTACGTACACTTCCAGCTGATGCAGCTGAAGAGATACATCGTGAAACCTGTATTGTTCTGAAGAAGGCCAAACCACCTAAGCCCAACATCACAAGACTAGAGCATCAAGCATTGCATGAACTATGCAGTAATGAAGACAAGATAGTCATTCCTGCTGACAAGGTAAACACATCAGTTCTTCTTTCAACAGAAGAATATGACTCTAAAATTAGGAGCTTATTACACGACACTGCTTACAAGTCGATTCAAGCTGATGTCAGTGTAATTGGTGCTCCAACGAATCAACTGGCTAAATATCTTACACATCAACTGAGTCCACAGGTGGGCCATTGCATACACCATGTTAAAAATCCTGCTGAGTCCGTACAGACAATCCAGGGTCTGTAATATCTTGGTTCTCCGGGTGGAGCCGCGTCGATTTGTTAAAACATAACGTTTCTGCCATCTTGCTGTGGCATTCATCAGAGGACTGCTTGTAAGTTTGCCGCTATCGCCTTATATAGTAGCAGCGCTAACCGCCGTGATAGCGGCAAACTTACAAGCAGTCCTCTGATGAAAGCCACAGCAAGATGGCAGAAACGTTAGGTTTTAACAAATCGACGCGGCTCCACCCGGAGAACCAAGATATTACATACAGTGACCGCGAAAGCCTTCGTAATCAATCCAGGGTCTAACCGTGTCAAATTCAGACCTCATGGTAAGCTTTGATGTTGTTTCTCTGTTCACACAGGTGCCTGTCAAGGAGGCTTTAGAACTAATACGGCAACATTTCAGCCAAGGGATTGTAGACCTATTCCAGCATGTGGTCATATTTCATGTATGGTGGCCAGTACTGTGAGCAGACTGATGGTGTGCCTATGGGCTTGCCACTTTCTCCTGTGGTAGCCAATTTATATAAGGAGGACTTTGAGAATAGGGCTCTGGACTCTGCTCCAATAAAACCAAAATGTTTCTGTCGATACATGGATGACACATTTGTAATTTGGCCACATGGATCCATGGCTCTCGAAGAATTCTTGGAACATCTGAACTATCCATCCTAACATATGTTTCACCATGGAGGTTCAGAGAGATGACATGCTGCTGTTCCTGGACGTATTAATTTAACGTAAGCCAGATGGCACTTTGGCGCATAGCATTTACAAGAAACCTATGCACACAAACCTGTATTTGGGGGCTACCAGTTTTCTTCATCCAGCCCAGCAGAAAAATCTTGACAACACTAGTCCAGACAAGCTATGTTGGACAGTGACAGCCTGCAAGAAGAACTAAGGCACATACGACAGGTTTTCAGACAGAATGGTTATTTCAAAGAGCATATTAAACAGGCTTTTCTCCCCCAGAAACTGAGACTATCACCTGAACAAGAAGAATCTAAAAAAACTGTCACCATGTTGCCTTATGCCGGGATTACTTCGGGAAAGATCGGAAGAATTTTAGCAAGATATGGCATAAGGAGTATCTTCCGTCCACCATCAAAGATATGAGATATTTTATGCACTGTGATAGACGACCTCGGTCTTTGAGTACCCTAAGTTTATTCAATCTCTTGTGAATGTGGCAAAGTAAATATCAACCAAACCATAAGAACTAATAAGTTGCTCTATATACCTCATAGTAAAAAAGTTAAGTTATAAAAATATCAAAATCAATTACTGATTGAATTTGAAAAGAGTAGTGAGCACTGGTTTGCTGACATAAAATACAAACCTTCCACAACTCTTGTGTGCCTGCTCACACTCATGCCGTGCCTAGCATAACAGTTTCATATGCATCATACTTGAATTCACACTTTACATTATCTAATTCATTCATTATTCGACTTGCTATACATACCAGCGTGCCTTGGCACACAATTCAAACAAATGAAGTAACTCCAACAACCAATGCAGTGAACTAAAGTTAATGGAAGTTCAATTCAACAGAAGTTAAGAAGAACATTAATGATATCTTACATTAAGTTAGAAGTTACATTTTTGCAATTTTGTTAACTTCATTAATTAACGATTAATAGATTAATGGTTTTCCGCACAGATGTAAACATCATATTAAAATGTATATCAAATGGTAGAAGTTCAGAAATCTATTTATTTCTATAGTTTGATTAATAAGTGAATAATAAAAAACTGTTTACAGTATTTATTAAATATTTCACCAAGGGCTCAACTACTGTGGTCATGGATCGAAGCGACTACACAGCTGAAGCCCTCAGGCAGCTCTCTGACACCTCCACTTACTTACCTCATACCATTGACCCCACTAATTCAATTTGCACATAAATCCGCTCTTTCCTTACAGGGTCTTTCACACCATTCAATTTGCCTTCTGACTCCTAAGACTCCACTGGACCCCCACCCTGTATCTTCTGCCCAAGATACATAAGGCGGGCAATCATGGATGTCTTATAGTTGCTGCCTTTGGGTCTCCCACAGAACGAATTTCTGCGTTCATTGACCAGCACCTACAACCTTTCGTCCAGGCCCTTCCATCCTATGTCAGAGACAACCCCCACTTTTTAGAGCGTCTGTCAACAGTCCCTACACCCCTACCAAAAGATTACTTCCTGCTATTGCTATTGACGTATCATCACTCTACATCAACATTCCTCATGGCCAGGGTCTCAGTGCCATGGAGCATTACTTCGACAGTTGCCCCCCGCACACCTTCCCTACCACTCATTTCCTCACTTCTTTGGCTCAATTCATCCTTACCAAAAATTTCTTTTCCTTCCAGTCTCAGGTTTACCATCAGATTCAAGGCACTGCTATGGGCACTCACATGGCACCTTGCTATGCCAACCTTTTCATGGGCAGACTAGAGGAACGTTTTCTTCAAAAGGTTACCCAACAACCCACCATGTGGTTCCGGTATATAGATGACATATTTATGATCTGGACCCACGCTGAAAACCTTCTTCTTGACTTCCTGGACTCACTAAATAACTTCTCCTCTTTAAACTTCACCTGGTCCTACTCGCAGACTGACATCACTTTTCTGGATGTAGACATCTCTGTACAGAATGGTCATTTACACACCTCTGTCCACATAAAACCCACTAACCTACAACAATATCTCCATTATGATAGCTGCCATCCATATCAAACAAAACGTTCCATTCCATACAGCCTAGCCATTCGAGGCAAACACATCTGCTCTGATCATGAGTCCTTTACTCTCTACACCAACAACCTGACCCAGGCACTCATAAACAGCAATTATCCTCCAGTACTAGTACATAAACAGCTATCAAGAGTTAGGGACTGTCCCCCAAACTGTCACAAACCACCTAAAGCCAACCAGAACTATGTTTTTCTCACCCAGTTTTTCCCTGGCCTGGAATCGCTAAACAAAATTCTTCGTCTGGGCTATGACTTTCTTAGATCCTTTCCTGAAATGTGCCACATTCTTCCCACTATCCTTCCCACCACACCCCGAGTCACCTTCAGCAGACCGCCTAATCTAAAAAACATTCTTGTACATAAATATCAACCCTCTGATGCTCCTAAACCACCGTTTGGATCCTTCCCTTGTAAGAGACCCTGTTGCAAAACTTGTGGTATGCATCCACCTACCACTACCTATAGCAACCCTACTACCGGTGAAACCTACCCCATAATAGGTCATGCCACTTGTACAACCACCCATCTCATTTACCAACTCACCTGCCTCAACTGTCCAAGTTCCTACATTGGCCTGACCTCAAACTCATTATCCATCAGAATGAATGGTCACAGACAAACAGTTTACTCCCAAAACCTGGACCACCCTGTTGCTCACCATGCCAGAACTCACAACACCCGCGACCTTAATAACTGCTTCACAGTCAGAGCCATTAGAGTACTTCCAGACACTACCTCCCAGTTTGAACTCCGCAGGTGGGAATTGGCTTATCAACACATCCTGCAAACTAGACATCCCCCAGGCCTTAATTTCTGTTAATTTATTCCATCCTCACTGACCATCATAATAGTTTCATATATTTTTCAAAAAATAATTGAATTATATTTTTATTTACATTTTATATATTTTTATATACATATATATTTCTATCTCCCTTTATTTTCATCTAAATAAAATTATAACTTTTTGAATTATGCTACACAATGATTATTTTGTTTCACTTTTATTGCTGGTCCCCCCTCCCGACAATTCTACCACCACCGCGCATTTTCCGCCTGTGCTTCATTCATGTGGTGGACTGGGATGTGACCACATCTTTCCCCCTGCCATATGTCTCGCCTCACATGATTAAGACTCATGTCGAAATATTGTTTTTACTTTGTTGTGTGTTTTTTGTGTTGCTGCTGCCCTCCTCCCTTCAACTTTGGTGAGTGTTGGGTGTATTTTCCCTTTCTTTTCCATGTAAATATTGCCTAGTGGCATTTATTTCCTTTCATTGTTACCTTCACTATATATTTTGTATTTCATTATTATAGACAAAGCATTATTTAATGCCCATCCAAGTCCAGAAATAGTCCCCTAAGATGACATTGTTATATATCTATTATCTTAATTCAGCAGGTGGCCTTTTACATATAATGCACATACCAAATAACTTTTACAATAATTTTCAATAGTAAAGTACTTTTCAGCTCAGAACATAACCTTGCTATACACCCATTATCTTTCTAAAACCATTTAGAAGGGAGATAGTCTCAGTAAAGCCCTTTATAAATCGATTCTAAACCATTTTTGTAAAAGACATAAGTTTCAAATAAGGTTGTTTTTCAGTCTTAATGAATTTTGTTGCATTCATCTCCACTAAAGAAGCAGAGAATGACGATCCTTTTAAGGTGTTTTTTTATGCTTTTAAAATTTATTTAAGGAGATATTGAAAAAATAAAGAATTCAAACTTTTTAGATAAAAGAGCTTGGAAGATAAAAGTAGCCTTCAATGAGAAGGAAAAATTCATTTAATAATAATAATATAACAGTTCAATGGTAAATTGAAATTTAAAGTAAGAAAAACAAAGTTCTAGTGTCAACGTGTGATGGCATTACGATGTGGAACTTTTAGAAATTAATAACTCTTGGATGAGAATAATCATGAGAAAATTTTTCATGACCAAAAAGATGGAAATAAACTAGGATATATTAAAATTTCAGGAAAATCTGAGTAAAATTAGCATAACACGAGAATGTGGGATTTTGGTAATTCAGCAGAGAACAGTACTTCCCTGCAGGGAAACACCATTGTTATATGACAAATCAGCAAAAGATTAGCCAGGGCTATAAAAAGCCAACTGGTGGAGGCAGTCTAGAACAGTTTTCAGCAGGCAGTTAAGAGGAGGCAGTTCTGGAAGTCAGTTTTCAGTGGTACATCGGCATACAATGGGTGTATGCACATGTCGCGTCACCAGGTAGAAGTCAAAATGTAACTACTGGAAGTTTAGCTATCTTGGCTTGGAGCAAGTTTGTGGACTTCTCATTCACTTCAAGGAAACTTTAAACTAGACTCAAGGAAATAACTTTTTTTGCAATAGTTTAAGAAGGCATTAGTTGCAGCAGTTAAAACTATCACAGAAGCTCACTCTGAACTTTGGGGTGCAAATATAAATATGTTTGCCAGAGTGAATGATTCCCTACAGCGTTGTGCCTTGGAGGATAATCTGCATCTTCATATGTGATTTCAAAGTTCGATATTGCCTTAAATGTTTTCAACAGTGTGATCTGATACCAGTGGTAACTTCTTAAACTTTCAATATATATATTTCAAATTCGTAGCTACAGTGACTGTGTTAGCTATTACAAGGTAAACTAATATCTAGGTGGCCAGTTTAAAGAACTCTAGCATCTTTAAGAAAAGATATCAGTTATACAGGCAACACAATCAGGTTAATGCGAATGTTGCATAACCCCAATGAACATTTTGTCATTACAACATGAGTGAAGAAATGTGATCTGAAAACTTCCAAACAACAAACTTTGCTACCGAATGTTTAAAATGCACCATAAAAAAGCAACGTTTTTCAAAGTTTGCTGTTTCTTGAGCATGCTAGGTAAATATCTTTTATTGTACTGTACGGAACAATTTTGTACAATTAGAGTGTGAGTAACGCCATTCAAGATAGCATCTAATGAAAATAGTTGGTTAGATCAATGGGCAGTTAATCGTATCATCTGCTACACATCACGATTAAAATGTAAATAAGTTTAACTTCTTTCGTGTAAGCCTATGTAGATCCCCATATTTATTTTTTTATTTATGTGAGTGTTATTAGTAATCATCAATAATTATGAGATAACAAATGAAGAACAAAATTCACATCTAACCTTAACATTCATTACTCTATTACTTCTCCATAAAATCATTTTATTTGTACAAAAATTGTCAGTGTTATTTTTTCTGTATTTTTTCCCAGACTATGTTTCATTTCTATAACCATAACACTTAAATGATTGTAAGTATTGTATTGTATTTGAAACTGGTACCATTTTATGTTCACATGTCAAATGCCAAACCAGCTTAAAATCATGTAAAAAATAACATAAAATAAAAACTAAATAAATAAAAGGATTTGTTCATGCTTATCTATACTTGTAACATGAGCAAGGTTTAGTTGATTTTTTTTATATGGTATGCTGCAGACACTCGGGGTTCACAGGAATACCTTATGCTTTGTTGGTCGCACTCCTGCCTGTTAGTTTGGATGAAAGGATTTCTTGGAAAAATTACTGCTCAGATTATGCTGGGGGGTTCAAACAATGTACAGCCCATAGTATGGGATGTAAAATAGGGGAGTTTCATTTAGTTTTGAAATCAAAAAGTCGAGGAATTTAAGACCAAAAAAAAATTTAGTGTTTATTTTTTGTTGAATTTCATTCACACAAAAACTGGTACTATGGTAGTATTTTGATGGAGTTTCGAATAATGTATATCCCATTGTACCAGGGATAAAATAGGGTATTTTTCATTTTGATGTGAAGTCAGAAAAATGAAAAATTTAACATAAAAATGTTCAGAAATTTGGCAGTCTATCCATTTTTTGTGATCATAATTCATGAAAAAACTACTAGTTTGATTTTGACATGCTTTCAAATAGTGTACAGCTAATAGTGCCAGGATAAAATTTTGATGTAAGTTGAAAATTTGAGAAACTTAAGATAAAAATGTCCACAAATTGGTATCCATTTTTCAGTGAACTTAAATCATGTAAAAACCACTACTGATGAGCTTTTCAATAGAGTACAGCTCAAGTGCTGAGGTAAAATAGGATATGTTTCATTTTAATGTGAAAGGGGAGATTTAAGATAAAAATGTTCATAAATTATTATCAATTTTTTGTCAAACCTGATTAATGCAAATTTACAGTTCGAATTCAGTTACTACTGGCAGTTGAAATGTTTACTATGGTTTCAGTATACAAGCAGCATAATACTGTTTTTTTTTTTTTTTTCCTCTCTCTGTCTCTCTCTTTCTTAATTGTCATAGTAGTTTAACACTCAAGTTGAATGCAGTTGCAGGCAACAACTGATTTAACATATAATAACAATTCAACTTTTCTGAAACATTTGAAATGGAAGAGGGTTCCATAAATACCCCTTTTGGAGGAAAAATAAAAATTACTTAATATTTATTATGTTATCACTTATCAGTTAAATATATATTATTTTACAGATGTAGGTTAAATATTAGGTCATTTTCTTAGTTGTGTTTAACATTTATTATGAAGACTGTGAAATCGAATAAATTAAAAGAAAACTCACTATGTCAGGTGAAGAGACAGTGATAGCAGGCAATGGTGCTGATATTGTGCTATCCTTGGATGAAGCAGCCTTATTTATACGAGGCCTGAATGTATCCAGTGCACGGTGCCAACGGCGCTTTTTCCTTCCAGGACTGGGCTGGGGGCTAGATGAAAGAGGTATAGTACCACTTCCATAGTCACAGTCACTAGCCTCTGCTTACATATAAAAACAGGCATCAATAGAACACATGTATAGTGTCTAGAAATATGAAACTTAACCTAACTTAGTTAAGACTACACTGGCAGAAATTAAAAGTGCAACACCCAGACAGAAATTTTAGGAAACTGTAGATATATCCAGGGTTATCCCCAGAAGAAATGATAACGAATGGAAATGGATCAGGGGTTCATTAACTTTAGATACAGTTGTCAGTAAGAAGTGTGCCCCCCTTGAACACCTATACATTCATGGATCCTTGCTGGCATTGAATCAATAAGTGTTTGGATGTCTTCTTGGGATATGTCTCTCTATGCCAGCCTGTCATGTGCAGTCAGTTGTTGCACAGTTTGTGCAGGGGGAAAATGTGATCTATTGTGTCTACTCCTGACATCCTAGGCATGCTCTTTTGGGGACAAATCTGGGGACTATGCAGTCCAAATTGTGACTGTTACCCATTGCAAGATTTGAGTTGTGATGACCACAGTATGGGGATGGGTATTATGTCATTGTAAGATGTGATTTGGTTGATGGACTTGAAGGGTATCACAATAGAGTGCAGCACCCCATCCACATACTGGTGGGTTGTCATTGTGCCTTCAACAACATGTAAGAACCAAGCTTGCAGTGGGGTGAGTGCATAAACTTGAATTTTAACTGTGATCGTGCGTACGGTACCTAAGGCCTTACAGTTCTGACTTAGCTTTTAACACAGTCGCCACCGTAGTTTTAACCAAGAAACTAAGGAAAGGTGAAAGTTCAATGATGATTGTTCAGTTCTGGTATGATGAATATATTCTTTAAAAAATGTTACAAAGTCAGAATACTGCACAGGCAATCAGACAACCTTTCCAAAACTATTTCACAGATTCGACTGACCATTCGAGCACGACCAAACCCCATGCTACCACTATTTCTTTGCTACATGAGTTCTTCAAAATAAAACTCCACCCATGATGACAAAAATTCAACCGATACTAAACAACTTAGCAGTTTGCCATGCCACGAGCCCAGAGCTGGCCACCTTGCTACATAATGCGTCTATACCGACTAACTGCTGCTTCTTGAATGGGGCGAGAGTAGGTTCTGGAGGGGGTATTTATAGGATCGCCGCTTCTTGGACTGTGAGAACTTCCTTATCTTGATTTTCCCAGGGACTTTATCCGATAGCTGATCAGTTTCAGACAAATGTTACGAAATCTAATTTGATCATGACAATAAAAATCATCCTAGCTCTCTGAAATTTTGGTAGTAGCAAGATACTGTTACAAACATCAAATTAAGTTATCATAAAAATTTTTGTAGCTTTAATAGTTTCGCCAGAAAAGAGTCATAAAGATGTGATTGCCTGTGATTATTAAACAGAATAATTATCTAAGATTACTCCATAAATAACAGTTTATAAATTTAACGCCATTGTTGCTAAGGTCTCTTTGCTAGTTATTGCACGTTTCACTTAATTAAATTTAGCATAAGCTTGATAGTTTAGCATAAGCTTGATAGTTTAGCATAAGCTTGATAATTAGATTAATTTTAATACTATAGCATAGGTAAACATAGTGGTTTTAGTTATTTTGCAGTGTTCAATTCTTATATACCGTAAAAATTCAAATCACTAGTTCGAAATTCGATTGTTAAGGTTTTTTGTATCGTTCTATATTAAGACTCTGTTCGGTTTAAAATAACACAGTTTTTAATTAATTAGTTCTGGAATACTAATAAAACAACTAGAAATTATAAATAATAAACATAAGTATTCATATATAGCATCCAGTTGTTTACAATAGGTTAGTAAAGTATCGATATTTTAAGTTCCACTATTTATATCGCAATCGAGTTTACAACAACAAAAACATACGTTCTAGTAATTAACCTGTTTATTGTGAAATATAATTGTGTTTAATTGTCATCTAATACACTAAAATACAAACTTCCTTGCCTTATTTTATAAAAATAAAAGCTTTCATAAGTAACTAATTAGTTGTTATCCACATTAGCACTAAATAGTATCGGCTCTTCATCATAAGTTCGTTCCGAAATTCATAAGCTTAAGTTCATTGGTTCTTAAGGAGTTTTATTACCTAGTTATTATTCATAAAGCTTAAATTTAACAGTTTAGTCGAGTATAGCGTCTATAATCTTACATATAAAAATCAATGTTTGTGGGTTTGTTCATCTTCTATGCATTCCTATACCATTTATCAGATTGCAATGAAACTTTGGAGAGTTTTCGAGTGTGCGTCTGCGATGGCTCCTGTGAAAAAAAATTTCCAAAAAGTCACCCCCTATTCCCCATAACACCCCATAATTTAGGCAAAACCACATTTTTTATCCGATGGGAATTTGTACACTTATACTTTAAAACAAACATAAAAATACTAACAACATACGGTTTCCGAATATTAATCCCCTCGTCCCCTTTCCACCCCCATAATTTTTTCACCCCATAATTTAGGCAATACCACATTTTTTATCCGATTTAGATAAGAATTTGTACACTTATACTTTAAAACAAACAGAAAAGTACTGACAACATACGGTTTCTGAATATTAATCCCCTCCTCCCCTTTCCACCCCCATAATTTTTTCACCCCATAATTTAGGCAATACCACATTTTTTATCCGATTTAGATAAGAATTTGTACACCTATACTTTAAAACAAACAGAAAAATACTGCCTATGTATGGTTTCCGAATATTCATCCCCTCTCCCCATTTCCAACCCCATTACGTTTTTACCCCATAATTTATGCAAACCACATTTTTTATCCGATTTAGATAAGAATTTGTACACTTATATTTTAAAACAAACAGAAAAATACTGCCTATATATGGTTTCCCAATATTCATCCCCTCTCCTCCTTTCCAACCCCATTACGTTTTCACCCCATAATTTAGGCAAACCACATTTTTTATCCGATTTAGATAAGAATTTGTATACTTATACTTTAAAAAAGAGAAATACTGTACACATTAATTTCACATAAACCCAATCCCTCTCCTCTCTTTCCACCACCTTAATTACCCCCTCTTCCCCATAACACCCCATAATTTAAACAAACCCGCAAACCATTCGTCCGTTTACGGTGAAGCTTTGGTGAGTTGTTGATGGGATGACGGAGAAGGTTCCTGTAAAAACAATTAAAAAACCCACCCCTCCTCCCCATAATTTAGACAAAACCACATATTTCATCAGATTTCAATGGGAATTTGCACACTTATACTTCGAAACAAACAGAAAAATACTGCCTGCATATGTTTCCCAAAGCGCATCCCCTCTCACCCTTTCCAACTGAAAATAAATGAAACAGCAGTTTAAAATTTATGCGTAAATATTTTTTCATTTAATCTATGTGCCTACTCAAGTCCAGCAATAGTGAAGCATTACCGGGTCAGCTAGTATTTAATAAAAAACATTAAAAATATAATATAAACTTTATTAGACTACTTTATCAAATAAATTTAAGGTTTGTTTGGAAGGCGTTTGAAGTATTTGGGAAAATCATGACTGGAAACTGTGGTGCCTGCTGTAGGTACGTTGCGAAGGGGATGGGTTGTAGTTTGTGTAAGAAGTGGTTTCACTGGGATTGTGGGGAAGAGGAAACGGGGGAAATAAATGAGGCTCTCCCATGGTTTTGTTCACTTTTTCTTATGGAGGATATGGTTTGGGAGATGGGCGAAACAATCATGGAGTTGCGTGAATGGATCAGGGTTCTTGAGGCTCGTCCTGAGGAGGCTCAGCCTCTGGAGGTGTGACCTGTGGTGGCTCCGCCTGTTGAGGTTCAGCCTGTGGGGGCTCAGCCTTTGGAGGCTCACCCTGTGGATGCTCAGCCTATGGAGACTCAGACTGCGCAGGTACAGCCTGTGGGTGCTGAGCTTCTCGAGGCTCAGGCTGTAGAGGCTGAAAGTAGAGATAGTGGGTTGGAGGAAGTTGAGAAGGATGGGTGGGAGCTGGTAAAGGGTCATAGGAGAAATATAGTTAACAGGATGAAGAAGCCAGACACTTCAGTAATTGTGGGGCAAAATAGGTTTGACCTGTTGCCAGAGTCAGGAGGAGAAGAGCCTCATGTAGATGTAGGAGTAGGTAAGATGCAGCAGGCCTTTAGGAATAAGGGCGTGCAAGGCAAGAATAGGAAGAAAAGGGTTCTGCTGCTAGGTAGTAGCCATGGGAGAGGTGTAGGCCCTCTTCTGCAGAATCAGTTAGGTACAGGTTTCTAGGTCACAAGTTTTTTCAAACCTAGTGCAACATTAGGTCAGGTAATAGAGGATATAGGTTCACTTTGTAGGAATTTCACTAAGGACGATAGAGTAGTGATAGTGGGAGGGGTGGGGAATAGTATTGATAGAAACGTGAGTTATAGTATAGAGAGTGACCTGAGGAAGGTGGTGAAGGAGGCACAGCATACCAGGGTGGAGCTCATGCAGGTCCTAAGACGCCATGACCGGCCACAATTGAACTACGCTGTGAGGCGTGTAAATGTGGAAACAGAAGTGCTACTTGGGAAAGGCATTAGTTCTGTGTTGGGGGTTGTGCCTGTAAACACCATAGGTAGGTGGGGTTTCACTAGACATGGCCTACACCTAAATAGAAGGGGGAAAGGACTACTTTCTGAGTTGTTAGCGAAAGCAGTAAGGGAGCCCATTTCCAGTGATGATGGGGTCAGGACTGTGCCTTTTTTAGGTTAGGGGCTGCTGGTGAAGGGACGGAAACAGATGATCAAAATGATACTGATTGTAGATCCATGATGAGAAAGATCATAGATGTTAAAGAAATAAATGAAGTTGCTGAAACAATAACTGGCTGGGGTAAATCTGGGAAAGAGGAGATAAATGCTGAAAATATAAAGCCAGTAATAAGGGTGTTAATGGTAAACTGTAGAAGTATAATGGACAAAGTAATCGAATTTGCAAACTTAATACAGATACACGAACCACAAGTAATAATTGGCGTAGAGAGTTGGTGAAAAGAAGAGGTACTAGACACTGAGGTTCTTCCTGATGGTTTCAGAGTGTACCGCAGAGATAGAGGAGCAATTGGTGGAGGAGTCTTCATACTAATTAGCAAAAACTACCACAGTTCACTGGCATTCATAGATCAATACCACGAGTTACTTCTGGTAGATTTCTGGGGTAATAAAAAATAAAAAATCAGGGGGTTGGCTGCTTACCGCAGTGGAAGAATGACAGATGAAGATGAGGCTCTTGGGGAGAAATTAAATTCATACTCAGATTTCAGAGGTGAGAATAGAATGGTCATTATTGGTGGGGATTTAAATTTACCAGGTGTTAACTGGGAATGAAATAAGATTAATAACACCCGGGAACAAAGATTTGCAAATACCTTAATAAGGGAAGGAGGATTTACACAAGTGGTAGAGAAAAACACTAGGGGGCAAAATATTTTGGATATATTCCTAATAAAGCCCAATGATAACCTCGTGGTGTGTCAAGTAACGGAAGGAATAAGTGATCATGACGCAGTTCTGATGGATTTTAGAGGATTCAGTGAACCAGCAGCAAAACTGAAGGGGGAAATAGGTACAATTATAAAAAGGCACAGATTTCAAATTTGAAGAGATATTTCAGAGAACATTACAGCAAATGGAAGTACAGTAGAATCAAGGTGGGAAGAGTTCAAGGAGATAATAAGAAAGGGGGAAGAAAAATTCATTCCAAAGCAGAAAATAAAGAGAAGTAGAGAACCTGTGTACTATAATAGGGAAGTGAGGATGTTAAAGAGGTTGGTACAAAGAGAACATAACAGAGTTAAGAGACAGCAGGGTAGTAGGGAATATTTGAAACAACTAAACAAGGACTTAATAACAGCAAAGAAAGTGGCTAAAGATGGGCTTATGAAGAGTATTGTCAGTGCAGGAGGACCATTGACTGATGCATCTAGAAATTTCCATGGCTATATCAGGAAACTGAGGGGAAGGGAGGTTGTAGAGATGCTCATAGATAAGGATGGAGAAGTAGTTACTGAGGATTTGAAAAAGGCAGAGATTTTAAGTAATTGGTTTAGTGAGAGCATTAGGGACAATGAATCAGAAACGGGAAGGTCTAATTCGGAGAACGAGCTTAACAATACGATTAGAAATGAAGATACTACAAAATTTGAAATGCATTCTGAAGAAATCATGAAGGAAATAAGAAAGCTGAAAACACATAAGGGGGCTGGTGCAGATAATATTACTACAGATATCTTAAAGATAGCCGGATGTGACATTGTACCTTATCTTGAAATATTATTTAAATTGAGTCTGGATACTTGCTGCTTACCACAAGACTGGAAAAGTGCGATAGTAGTACCGGTACATAAAGGAGGGGTGAGAAATAGAGTCGAAAATTACAGGCCAATCAGTTTGACTTCAGTGGTAGGTAAATTAATGGAAAGATTGATATGCAACCACATCAGAAATATATGTGAGGAACGTAAGTGATTTTCAAGTAGGCAGCATGGGTTCAGGCAAGGATATTCATGCGAATCTCAGTTGGTGGGATATATGCAAGATATTTCAGATGAAATGGACAAGGGAGGCCAAATTGATAGTGTAGCACTAGATCTTTCAAAGGCGTTTGACAGAGTAAGCCACAAAATGGTAGTAAATAAGGTAAAAAACTATTGGAGTGGATGGGAAAGTGATTGCTGGGTAGAAGAATTTTTAAAAGGTAGAAAACAGAAAGTTAGGGTAGGAAATGCGGAATCAAAGAAAGTGGAAGTAAAAATGGGAGTGCCGCAGGGTAGCGTATTGGGACCATTGCTATTCATTATTCTAATGAATAATTGTGTTGATTGTTTACTATCTGAAATTAGATTGTTTGCAGATGACATAATGCTGTATAAAAGGATCAAAACGATAGAGGACTCTAAAAGGTTGCAGGGTGATCTGGACAGGATATCTAGTTGGGTTGGTAAACATGGGATGAAAATAAATGCAAAGAAGAGCCAGCTAATTAGATACACAAATAAAAAACAAAAGGTTAATTATGAATATAAGGTGGGGGAAGAATTGCTTGCCGAAGACTTGAAATGTAAATATCTTGGCATTACATTTGATAACAAGCTTAACTGGGCAGGACACATTGGACAGGTTTCAAAATTCGGCACTTGTTGGAGAGAGTGATGAGGGGATGTGTGAGAGAAGTAAAGGAATTGGGTTACAAAACTTTGGTCAGACCATTGCTCGAATATGGTAGTGTAGTATGGGACCCAAATTTTGAGTATCAAATACAGGAGTTGGAGAAGGTGCAAAGAAGGGCTGCTAGATTTGTTTCTGGAAATTATCGCAGAATGCAATCAGTGACAGATATGATAAAGGAGCTGGAATGGGATTCATTGCAAAACAGGAGGAGGATGAAGAGGGTAATGGGAGTGTACAGGGCGTAAACTGGCGATGAGGCATGGAAAGATATTGCAATAGGTATGAAAAGTAGTTCATGGAAGGGAAAAGATGACCATGACCACAAGCTGGCACTCGATTTCAGGCACAAGAGTGTGGGAAGATTTTCTTTTTAGGTAAGGGTGTCAGGGATTGGAATCAGTTACCAAGGGGAATGATGAATAACCTACCAAAAACGTTAAAAGAATTTAAAATTAAAATTTGTAGAGGGCAAATGTAGGTGAGTGAAGGATAGCGGGAAGTTGGGTATGTAGGGAAATTGCCACCGGAGCGTGTGCTCCATTGCAATTAAAATAAATTAAATTAAATACAGCCTGCAGTAACATTATTATTTTTTTGGTTATTAAATATTAACTCTCTTATCAATTTAACTTTAAATTGTTAATTTCCAGTTTCATAACTGTTTTTCCGTAGGCATTCAAGACATGCTTGCAGATTTATTATGTTATTATGGAACAATACAATACAATATGTCTTAGATGTTAATAATATACATATATGTAAAAACATTAGGCCACAGAAGTTAGTGGTCTACAGCATATTTTTTGTTAATTTACTGGTCCTCGAGATAAATTTTATTTCTAGGTTGTTTGAGGGTAACAGGTCATAAATTTTCTGTACAAGATGGGTATGCAAGAGTTCTTTATCATCTACTTATTATAGTGTAATTTAGCTGTCTAGATATGAGTGCTAAACTTGGAATCAAGTATATTATCATAATCTGATATTGTCATATTGTTAACTACTAAACCATATAATTCCACATGGTACTGCTCATACTTGAGCCAATAAAGTTGTTACATTGCTTCTCACAACCCTATTTCAGGATCCCATATCCCACCTGCAGTGGAGCCCTGTTGTTGTAGCTATATTGTCTGTTGGTGGGTGTTAGTGGATGTCTGTTCATCAAAGACCTCTAGGTCATAAATGGAATTAGTTGTAAACTTTAAATTTATATATGTTATGTATTTTATTGAGCCAACACTGAATATTGTACTTGAAATTTTGTAAAATTTTATTCTAGGAAAGTCCAATTCAAGTAAAAGGGCCAAAAGATGTATTTTGATGCATTTGAGATATCGTTGTTTAGACTTCTTCAAGTATTGTAATAGAACAAATATAAATGGCCATAAAAGTTATCGGTTTTAGGCAATTTTTGTTGCCAGTTCTATCTGGAAACACTATTTGTTTGGAACATGAAATTTGTTTGCAATATTTAAACAACAAAAATACGAGGGTCATCCACAAAGTAAGTTCCATTTCTATTTCTATCCGCGGCAATGCTACAATCTCAGTTCCGAGCATGCGCAACAGTTACTCTGATTCAAGGAGAAGACATGTACGCCATTTTCAGATCGCTGCTGCCGACGTGTGCTTTGTAGTGCTTCTTTACAATGTCAGCCGTAATTGAAAATGCCTCCGCATGTGAAATCAGATCTGTGATTAAACCAAAGGAAATTCATCGGCAAATCTGCTAGGTTTACGGACAAAATGCTATGAGTGATTCAATGGTTAGAGGATGGGTCAGACTGTTCAATGAAGGACGTGATCAAGTGCACGACGAAGAACGAAGTGGACGCCTTCTGTGGTTACTGATGAACTGGTTCACACAATTGAAGAGAAGATTAAGCACTTAGTGCCCTAGCTATTTAAATTCCGCAATTCTCACGATCACTAATTCATGAAATTATTACTGAAAAACAGAAATTTCAAAAACTTTGCTCACGTTGGGTACCCAAAATTTTTACTGAACAACACAAAAAACAACGGATGGGCAGTGCACTTCAGTGTTTGACACGCTACAGTGAAAAAGGCGATGGTTTTCTTTCTCGGGTAGTCACGGGGGATGAAACTTGGGTATTTTACAACACCCCTGAAACAAAATGGCAATCAATGGAATGGAATCACACTTCAACCACAATGAAGGGTAAGCCTAAGCAAATGTTGACACCTCGAAAAGTCATGTGCACCGTTTTTTGGGACAGAAAAGGAATTTTGCTGATTGATTTCTTACCACGATGCCAAACAATCGATGCACATGGTTACTGCGAGATCATTAAGAAATTGTGCCGTGCAATACAGCACAAGCACCGAGGATTACTGTCAGAAGATGTTGTTTTTTTTTCAATGATAATTCCCGACCTCACACGGCGAATGTGACCAAACAACTCTTACAGGAATTTCACTGGGACGTGTTCGATCATCCTCCGTACAGCCTGGACCTCGCTACTAGCGACTTTCATTTCTTCTTACAGCTAAAATTTATCCTTGGTTGTCAACACTTCAATGATGATGTCGAGCTGAAAGAACATGTTACCATATGGTTGAATATACAGGCGGCAACCTTCTATGGAGAAGGCAAACAAAAACTTGTGCCACGCTATGACAAGTGCCTACAAAATTTTGGAAGCTATGTAGAAAAGTAGTTTAACAGTTGTAGATTTTTGTACAATAAATATTTTTTCTGTATCTGTACACATTTGTTTTATATAACCAAATGGAACTTACTTTGTGGACATACCTCATAAAAAATTCTTATATTTAATGTAATTTGTAAGTGATGAATGAAACAAACCAAAGTTTTAATTTTACTGTTGCTTTGCCATATAGTAATAATATTTTATTAAAAATGCTTTAAATTTAGAGTGCACAGCATAATCATGGATGAGGTAGGTGCTGCCTACTGTACGGTAAAATAATTTGTTTAAAATTGAAGAATGGCTCAATGGTACAGAGGCAACACTTTGCGGTGATGAAGGATTATTGTAAATACTGGCATACACCAAGAACTGTTACCTGAATACACACAACATGAGGGCTGACTATGTTGAAACAATGTGGAAATATATGAAACATTTTGAAGCATATTTTAAGGCAGTCTATTAATAATACTGTATAAATTGTAGAACTAGTTCATCCACATCCCATTCAGATTGTACTTTTCATTTACCATCCATAAAGTGATTTAATTGGTAAATCCATACACTTTGTCTTATTTAATTTAGCCTACATTCTTTATCGCCTACACAAATTATTACTACACACTTGCGTGTAATTGCATGTAATTAAATGTATAGTTCTGATTATTCCTTGCAAGTTTGATATTCATTACATACAAGGTGGTAGAAGGTATATAGAGAATAAATGTGTGAAAATATTTCATACAATCTTTTTTGGCATTGTGAAGGAACCATCTCAGCATTTACAAAGAATGATTTTGAGAAACCATGGAACACTGAAATTTGGATGGTTGGATAAGAATTAAAAACTAAGCCCTCAAAAATGCCAGGCATGTGAGTTATCACTTACCCACCAGGGCTGTCATTAATACAATCTCGAGTGATTTTGAGCTATACCAATTTCATCCAGTAAATTTCTTGAGATTACATAGATTCCTGCCTTGAACTTGGCCTGTTCCACCTTCGACTTTTTCTGTGGTGATAATTTTAGTGTAGATAGACTTTTGGTTTGTATTCACTATTATGTACTTTGCAGGTATGTTATAATCTTGTTAATAAGCAACTAGCACCTTTTGAAACATTTTGTTCACACAGAAACCACCTTTCTCTTTCATGAAGTGTTACCTCACATAGTAAACACTGATTTTTTCACAAATGACTGCCATCTTACCTACCACATCTAAATATGTTAAACACAATAAGGTATGTAATACTAATTGTATGAGGCTTACCCACATTTCACCAGTTTTTATTCATAAATTGAACTGTTGTATGCTAATTTCAAGTCCTTCTAACAAACATATATTAAATATTTTTGAAACTAATTCCAGCATTATCAATTGCTCATAATTACAAAGCTCAATGGGAATATTTCTGTGAGCTATCACCCCTCTGGATTTGGTTCCCATTATGGATCATGCTCATGGATAAAAAAGTCTTACAACAGCTAAAATACCCATTTATTACTGCCTCACCAATTTTCTTCATGAATATAAAACTGTTGACAGTCATGTATTACAACAGAGAGACAGTTTACATAGAGAGTTTCAGTCAGGCTATAACAGCAATACAAACAAACTAAATAGCAGCTCTATTGTCTAGGTTATTAAGCTCCTTGATGACAGAGCCAATGCTTCTGACATCAGGTGACATGAACTGATGTATCAAAATGCACATCCTCTACACTTTAACCTCCTATAAGTAAGTAGCTCATACCCTTTCCTTCCATGAATGTTCCTCTTTCTTTTTCAATCCACAAACTTCACCTTTTCCAAATCTGCCAAGTTGAACATAAGGAAACCATCAGTCATAGAATTAGAACAATTTATTTTAGTTGGGCACTAAAAAAAGTGAGCCAAAAAATGGTGGTAGCTAAGGTAAAAACAATTGAAGTCGATGGAATCATGACTTGCTGGGTGGAGGAATTCTTGAACAGTAGAAAGCAAAGAGACAGGGTGGGAAATGCAATATCAAAATAGGTAAAAATTAATTAGTAGTGCCACGGGGTAGTGCATTGGGACCCTTGCTTTTCATTGTTTTAATGAATGATAGTGTTAATGGGTTGAAGTCACAAGTTAGATTGTTTGCAGATGGTATAATGTTATATAATATAACTAAAACAGGAGTGTACTGTGAACAGTTACAATAGAATCTGAACAGGATATCCCGTTGAGTAGTTAAACATTGAATTAAAATAAATGCCAAAAACAGTCAGCTTATTAAGTACACAGTTAAAAAGGTAAGGATTTTTTTTACGATTATGGGGTCTGTTAGGAATTGTTTGCTGAAGATCTTAACAGTAATATCATGACATAATATTTGATAGTAAACACAGTTAGGCAGGTGGTAGTAAGGTTTAAAAATCCTTCATGTACTGGAGAGGGTGATGAAAGGATGGATCAGGGAAGTGAGGGAATTTGGTTACAAAACCTTCCACTGCTAGAATATGGTGAAGTGGTGTTGGACCCATGTTATGGGTATCAAATTCGGGAGTTGTACAGCATACAAAAAAGAGCAACTAGATTAGTTTACAGAAATTATCACAGAATGCAATCAGTAACTGATATGTTGGAAGTGTATTGGGATTCATTGGAATGCAGGTGGAGGTTAAAGGGATCATTTGAATTATTCAAGGTTTATAATTATAATAATGAATTTACCAAAAACAATGAAGGAATTTAAAGTTGTGATTTGTAAAGGAGTAGGTAGGACGTGAAAAATCATTACATGGGATGGTGGAGAGTTAGAGACATCACCAGCACAGTGTGTGTGCTTCAACAGAATTAAAAATTAAATTAAATGAAAACAGAAATGGCAGAAACTGAAAATAAAGAAGAGATGAAGGATCGGGCCATTCAAGGCTAAAAAAATGTAAGGGTCTTAGTAGAAAGAGAGAAGAAAAAACAGCACAATTCAGGAGTAAACAAAAATAAAAGAGCAAAGAAAGGTTAATCTTTGGTGGCAAACAAAAGTATATAAAAGAACATTAAATATGGAGAATCACTTTAAATATGGAGAATTACATTAAATATGGAGAAAGGTTTATTAATACATCCAACTGTAACTGCGAGGTTATAATTTAGGTGCCTACACTTCATTTTTCAACAGATAAAATAATGATTACTTCTCCTTGAAGAGAACATCAAAATATGATACTATGTAAATGATTGAATAATAGATATAAAACTGCAACTAAGAGTATATATTCAGTGGCGGATCCAGGATTTTGGTTTGGGGGGGGGAGGATAAAAAAAAGGTCCCCAAAATCCATGTCATTGGGGGTGACCTTGGTGTGCATTTGGGGGGGGGGGCCTTCAGCCCCCTAGCCCCCCCCCCTGGATCCGCCACTGTATATATTGTAGTATGAATTTACACATTGAGAATAAACAAACCAAAGATGATTCATACTTCTTTGTGATTTTCTATTAGATGTAAGTTACAACAAAGAAATTATTATCCTAGTAGATCTAAATGGATCATTAGAAAAGCAATCAATATCAAAAAAGTACAGCTTGATTATCATGTTGTTGTGTTTGTCAAACTCCGCCACTAGGAATGATTCCTGGTGCCAGTCCCAAGCCCGGAACCTCATATTGTAAGAGATGAGGAAGGAGGAGGAGGGGGAGGAGTAACAACCTCGTGAAAAAACCTGGGTCCATCTGGCTCCGGATGGTAGCACCCTGTAAGGGCCACTGCCTAGGGTTACAGGTGAAACATGGCCAATGGTCTCAAGGCGGAAGAGGAATCCCAGGTTCCCAATGGTGGAGAGAGCAGAAGGGCCTAGTGGAGCAAACCACAAACAAAAAACCAGGGTAAGCTTCCAAGATCATTTCTGGGAGTAAAAGGGCACTCTATTGTCCTTAGGGTGAAAATTTGCCCTTAAAGGCGGATGCAACAACTTTTCTGCCAACGGCATTAGGATGAAGAAGGCAAGGGGAAACCACTTCATTAGAAAATCTTATAAGATATCCCAAGTAATGGCAGTATGATGGATAAAGGCTCTTTAGTAAAATATTCTGGAATAGTCACCCATTCGGATCTCCGGCAGGGGACTGCTGAAGAGAATAAACACAAGAAGCGGAATGAAGGAGAAAGAAGAATAGCGACATGGAATGTTCAATCAATGTTAAAATGTGGAAAACTAGAAAATATAAAGCAAGAAATGAAGAGAATGAGAACTGACATGTTAGGGATCTCAGAATTAAGATGGCCTGATCCTGGGGACTTCTGGAGGTTTTTTTTTTTTTTTATTTACCCTTCATTTATACAGCCTAATATCTTAGTGACTAAATTAGGCCCTACGTATTAATTTTTACATTGTTGATTACATAGTGTTTGTACAAGTTTGTACAAAATATTTACATGCAAGGAATTTGGCATACAGTTCCGTTACACTTTGACTTACTGTCTAATTAATTCTGTAATATTACATTTGGTCTTGCTTACAGTAATAAGCTGCTATTGCAAATTTTAATGTTATATTGAATCACAAATATCGCTTATTGTTGTTATAGTGCTAGTGGTTTTTATTGAAATATTCCAATTATTCTTAGAGTATCCCATTATTCAGTTAGTTGTAGTTAATCCAGTTTGTACATATCTTTCTGTAATCTATCATTTAGTTATACCGGATTACTGGGTAATAACAATTGCTTTTAAGTAACATTCACTTAATTATATGTTCTCAGCCACTACAGTCCTGAGCCAGTTCAAATTTGCAGCATCCTGGCTTACCATTAATATGGAAATTAACTCCCAAATATTGTTATGATTCATCATGTATTTGTGCAAAAGTCAATGATCATTCCCTCTACATTACAAACAAGACTGTTTTGAACGTGGTAGAAGCGCTTTGTTTGCTGTAAGTGGTATGCTGACGTTTGCTCATTCTGCCACGCCATCGTTCTGACTCAGGCCTGTAGTAGGCTTGGTTCCGTTTTAACAATGGTAGGATTACTTAATTTAATAGTTATACATTTGATTTTTTTTTCAATAATCACCTCTGGTGTTATAATCTACTTTTCCCCTATAAGCCCTTCTATGTTACAATTTTTTTTCTTTTTATGTACTACGTCTATTCTAATCTACCTTGAAACCTATACTACTCTATCAACACTAATCTACCCACCACTATCATCCTGGGATAGTCTGCCAGCCATGCCCCTCTGGATTTCCAGTGGGACAGGATTGACCGACACATCGGGACAAAACTTCTGGCTCCCGGAAGTTTCTGAAGAATACTGTTTACTCTTGTTCATGAATAATTTTCTA
Source organism: Vandiemenella viatica (assembly GCA_031002005.1). Taxonomy (NCBI): domain Eukaryota; kingdom Metazoa; phylum Arthropoda; class Insecta; order Orthoptera; family Morabidae; genus Vandiemenella; species Vandiemenella viatica. The sequence goes on from JARYHS010008074.1 coordinate 346,768,806, forward strand.
TGCCTGTATGTTTGGCCTTGCGACTTTCCTAGGTCGGTCCCCATGCCCGACTGCTGCTCGGTCCAGATATCTTTTTTTGTGCAGTTGAGATACTATGTTCGCCAGATTATCGAGAATAATCCATGATCGCTCATCTAGAATTATGTATCACGTTGATCTACTCCGTATTATGTTGATATCCGGCGTCCTTACTTCTTCTGCTATCGGGCAGGACCACACTACATGTTCGGGGGTTCCTTCTGCCCCGCACTCACATAAGCTCGTTTCTTTCAGCCCTCTTTGACACAGTAGGCTGTTATATGGGCCGTGCCCCATGAGATAATGTATAAGGCCTGGTGTGGGATGAAAGTATTCAAGTTGCAGCCGTTCTTGTATGTTCGGAAACACACTGTATAATCTTCTGCCTGTGGCACTATTGTCCCACCGCTCCTGCCATTCAGCGAGAAGTGCAACTGTTCCCACAATCTCTTGCACCCTGGTCTGATTTCCTTTTCGTAACCAGTATATGGCCCCTCTTCTTCTGATTTCGAGGTCCAACGGCCATACACCTATGACAATTGGTAGGGCATTTGTGGAGGTAGTACTGTAGGCTCCACTCAATCGCAGCAACACACTTCTCTGCACTATTAGGACCTCCTCCCTAGGTTTCACCAGTCGAAGTCTGTGCGCCCAGACACTGGACGCGTACCCTACCAGAGATGCTAGGATAGCATCGTGGTATCTTCTTATCGTAGTGTTAGAAAGGTGAAATCTCCTTTGCCCTATACTGATAAATTTGTTGAGCACAGCCTTAGCCCTTTCGCACGTCTCAGTAATATGTGATGCAAAGTTCAGAGACTCATCCAGGATGACGCCAAGATATTTGGTTGTCCGTGTTCTTTTTATGTTCATGTTATTCATTTTGATAGTAGGGTTACGTTCCAGTTTTCCCTTTAATACCATCATCTGAGTTTTCTTTGGCGCGAGACTAAGCTTTGCCTCTGAGCACCATGCTTGGAGTTTTTCAATCACCACTTTAGCTATATACTCTATAGCTTGTCTGGACCGACCCTCAATCAATAACAGCAAGTCGTCTGCATAGGCAACCAGTCCCAGTAAGCCATCCAGCCCCTCCAGTAGATTAATCAATTCTTCGAAAACTATGTCCCAAAAAACCGGTCCACTGACCGAACCCTGAGGGCATCCCTCGTGGGCATCTCAGTGTGGCATAACGATTTTTACAATAGTCCCTCAGCGTGTTATAAAGACTGCTTGGACACTTCATTTCTCTTAGGCGCCGGAACAATATCGGCCACCAAAGATTATCAAAAGTGCCACAAATATCAATAAAAATTCCTATAACACATTTCTTACAGCTGCTTTTAACTAAGTCTACCGCTCTGTTAATTGCAGCTTCGGTCGACCTGCCTGCTCTGAAGCCGTATTGGTTCATGTTCATACCCATATTACTTCTGTGATGTTGCAATTTAGCGATCAGTACTTTTTCTTGAACCTTTCCCAGCACATTGAGCAGGCAGATCGGCCGATAAGATTTTGGATTGGCCAGATCCCTGTCACCCCCTTTTGTTAGTATTACCACTTCACTTTGTTTCCACACGTTGGGAACTCTGCCTTGCAGCAGACATTTGCTTAGTAAGTTACATAAGGGAGGAGCTAACTGAACCACCAGAGCCTGCAAAACTTCAGCCACAATTCTGTCCGGACCTGGGGCTTTATGTTTCACCATACTGTTTATGGCTCTGATCACCTCATCTATTGTTATGTTTTCCCCTTCCGATGTGACTGTATACAACTGTAATTGATCACTGCGCATTTTTCTATGGGTATCGCTTTCATTGTCTTCTATGTCGTCAGGTAATAGCTGATGCAATAGTACCTCGGCTGTTGTGGTCCAATTCATTGTCATCGTCCCATCCTCATTCCTCATGGTAGCCAAAGTTGTGGGTGGTCTAATTTTACCTGCAACTATTTTTTATGGTATTCCCCAGGGGTCTGACCTAAGATTAGCTCTAACATATGCCTCCCAACTTTGAGTTTTCGTCAGAAGCAATTGTTTGCTTGAAAGCTTCTTTTCTCTCTCTGTATCTGTTGAGAAGGATATACCTGTCAGCCGCCACGAGGCAGCGTTGGTATTCCCTTCTCGCCTTTCGCACATTTGATCTTAGTCTATACAGCCGTTCGTTCCATGGTGTATCCCTCACCATTTTAATTTTCGCCATTGGAATACTGCCCTTCATTGCTGTTTGAATCGATTTGGTCAGCTCCTTCGCAATATAATCTACATCATTCCCCTCCATTAGTCCCACTGGTGTTCGGAAGCCCTCCCGTAGCCTAGACCATGCCGCTCTCTTTATATTGTACCGGTGTTTGATATTCTCACTGCTAACAGCCGCCGTTACATCCCTGGAAAGGTTATATAGAATTATATTATGATCACTCGTGGTTTGGTTGTCTAGAACTCTCCAGTTTTGTAGTATGTTCCCCACATGTTCGCTGGTGAGCGTTACATCTATATTGGATGTGGCCCCCCATCTATCATTGAAAGTAGGAGGATTGTATGGTCTATTTCTTACTTGCAGATGTAATTCGTGAATCAGCTTCATCAAATCTTCTCCTCTCTCGTTAGTTTGGTCACTGTACCAAAGTACTGACCGTGCATTTGCATCAGCTGCTATGATTATTTTCTGATTCCCCAGGCTATTGAATATATCTCTATTTTTATTTAGGTATGGAGCTATTGGATCTTTATACTGGAAGTACATAGACACCACTATCATGTTACACCATCCTGTGCTGATTTCTACACATGTCGTGTGATCATCACAGAATTGTGTGATTTTCGTTGTTGTTATGCTCCTATTTAAGACTATTATACCAGTCATGGGATGTTCCCCGTCTGCTATAATTTGCGCTGACACTGGCATATATGGTATCAATCTTCTATTTGAATGTGGTTCTTGTAGGCATAACACATCCCAGCTGTTTTCTTCTGCTAATTTTCTCAATTCATGGAGGGCCAATTTGCTCCGTCTAGCATTTATCTGTGCGAATTTTATACTATCCATTTAGGGATGTCTAGTATATACATTGCACTTCGGCCATTTAAGCTGGGGATCAAATCTAATCCTTCCATGAGTCATAACAAACTGTTTGTATATCTCGTCAGGATCATACATTTTGTTTCGTCTATCGAATAACTTTTTAACTAGGGTTAACAGCTGGGACGGTTCTACAGGCAGGTTGTTGGCTTTAAGTTGAATTTTGTCTACTACCTCTAGCTGTGGAAAGGTTATTGACATCCCCGCTGGGTGCAGCAAATGTGTTATGTGTCTAAGTGCCATTGTCAGCAGATTCTCCTGTTCCAGTTTATTCAGTCTCAGCGTGTCTTCTATATTCGCATACAGCGGCATAGGATCAGCTAAATTATTTTCTACCAAAATCCCCTCAATTGGTGTATCTATTTTGAGTTCATTTTTGACACTGTAAGTATTTAAGGAGTGGAAGTTTGATATTTTTATTCACTTCACTACCTCGTTCCCGTATATGTTCTAAGGAGTATTTTCCCTTTAATTTTCCTACATTTAAGCCATTCGTCTTTGTTTCATTTTTAATGCTGGGAGTAGAATGTTTGCTTGACCATAATACTTCTCCTTTTACCCAAACAAGCCCCGCTCTATAACGAGGGGAACACAAAGGGGGCATCTCAGAAGACTCCTTCGCGTCTGCGAGGCTGGAGTCCTCTGTTTGTATCCCCTTTTCGCTAGATTATTCCGTTTGTGTCCCCTTTTCGCATGTTCCTTGTCAGGGACTAAGCGGGATACTGGGGTTTGGTACCGCTTAAATCACCTGAACCAGATGTTGTCCAAAATATATTGTGAGTCCATAAGAAAGTTCTGAAACCGTGTAAAATTAATAATGCTAACAGTTCTAATGACCACAGTCGCCACTTGCAGGCTTGGCCTTCTGCAAGAAAGGTATTATTCTAATAAATGAAAGTCTCAAATCGAAATCAAAAGTCATATATTCTCCAAAAATTTCCACATAAATGTTATAAGGCACTGTTAGCTAAGGCTATCGGATTTAAATCTTCTCCAAGAATTGCAAGTTGAGATTTCAGAGCTACACCGCTTTTAAAACCCCCAAAACAGAATTTAACTGACTAGTTGCATGGCTAGAAGTTGTTCACCAAAAAAAATTACGACATGGCTGCTATATCACGTTCCTTCGCCATGGTTGGTTCGTTTCCGCCCGTTCCGCCAGCCCGCTCGGACCTCGCACTAACGTGCGCCCACTACCGATTCACAAATGAGACTGGAGACGACCGACCAAATTCACACCTCTAAGCTGCCTTATATTAATTGAAGTCACGTGATGCATCTCTCTTCAACAAATTACCAAATATGGATGTGTTATATTGCCCACCACCTAAGTCAGTGTTCTGTTATCTTCTTATTAAAAATCGGCTTTAGTAATTAGCTTGAAATTATGTTTAAAATATTATTCCTGATTTTAAACTGTCTCTACATATGAACTTTGTTTAAATCTGTTGAGATAAGGTAAACCGAGTAATTCTAACAATCAAGTGTAACTATAATTTATGTTTTTATTTATAACTCTGAAAGTTTATTGAATATCAAGCCGGAAAAATTATCAAAGTGTAGCCTGAATTAAACTGCGTATTCTGAAGTTTATTTTATCTTTGTAGCTGTTATTTCTGAGACACAATAAATTATTTAGTGATTTACACGTGTGTTTTATGTCGAGTGTTTTTAGGAAAATCATAACATCGGTACTATGGCTTCAAATTGCGTGGAATTAATATGTGTGAAGCTAAAGGAATAGATTGTCCCGGCAAACTATTTTATAACCCGGAATTCAAGTAGGCTTTTGAATAATAAAATGCTCAAGTTGGGTGTTCAATTTTACGTGTTCATATTATGTTTAAAAATACTCAGAACGTTGGAAATTATCTGATTTAGATGAATTTGATTCTCTCTATGGCTATTTTAATTTATTAGCTACTTTATATCGCGTGGCAATGTTTACAATCCGTGTGGAAGCATTTTATGTGTGCAGTGTTTGTAGAAAGTTGCTTCAAAAATTGGATTACCATACAACAGGTTAGTAAAATGTCTTAAAATGTGTCTAGAAAATTAATTATGGGTGTTAACTGGTATTTACATGTTCTTAGCGCTTTTGAAATGGTTTAATAGTGTTAGAATTAATTCCGAAAAGTCGAACAAATTAGTTGGTTTACCGGCGCATGTGTATTCACTGATATCACGTATTTTACGGCTTGAAATAGCTGAACACCTATTAAAACTGAAAGATTAGTTTATTTCCTTTATATTTGTCTACTTTTTAAATCCTGAAATTACTTAACAGACCTCCAATTATATAAGTGAACTGTTTAAGCAAATGAGTATTAAAAATCCAATATAATTACTTCTTGTGGTTATTAGATGCTTTAAAACTATCAGAAATCTATTAATTTATCTACTAGGCGGTCTCAGGGATTATTATTGCTGTTTTTGGAGCTTTAAGATGGTCAAGTTTCATTACAATGAATTATTTTCATTCTGTTTCAGACTATTATTTTATCATCCAGTTTATTTCTTTAAAAAATCCTACTAAACTATATTTATTTCTGAAGTTATGGTTATAGTGAGTCTAGGCCTGTGTAATATAGGTTCTTTATTGTCTTTACTGTACGGAAATCTCTTCAGAAATACTAAAACTGGAATATGCCAAAATTTATGGGTTAGATTTTTCCCTTTACTGAAATTACTTATTTATCTCTGAAATAATGTGTATTAGACATGATAAGAGGTTTATTTATGCATACTATTTGCAATTATTCAACATTTACTTCGTTTAACCAACGTTAGTATCTGTTATTAAAAATTTACCCCTATGTGAAATAACCTATTTCCTGCTGAACTATCATGTCTTTATGGCAATTTATAGTTTATTTATGCTGTGTATGTGTTATTTATTTACTTTATTATACCAGAAGTGCTGTTAACTTGATTTTACGTGTGGTATCGTGTACTCCAACTAACCTTAAACTTGACCGGATTCTAACGAAATATGAAAAATAGAACGAGGGATACCTTACATCCTGTAAGTTGTTTTTTCTTGATAGCTCCCTTAGCCTCTGTAAACTGGAGTGGAGACTATAGAATAATTCACTCATTGACGGCCCCAGAGAAGCCAGGACAAGCGCGGGTAGCAATAATTATGAACAGAGAAATGGGCCGAAGAGTAAAAGATATGTCCAATTTAGTGATAGGTTAATAATGGTAAGGCTGGAAACAAAACCAAAAGACACTATAGTGGTCGAAGTTTACATGCCAACAACAGAGCATGATGATCAAGAAATAGATAATATGTATGAAGACATAGAAAAAACTATTAGCGGAATAAAAGGTGATTAAAACCTTATTATACTTGGTGATATGAACGCTGTGGTGGGAGAATGGAAGGAAGAAGACATAGTTGGAAAATATGGTTTGGGAAAGAGAAACGAAAGAGGTGTCAAACTGGTCGAATTCTGTTCAAAGAACCAACTTGTGATTACAAATACATGGTTTAACCACTACAAAAGGAGAAGGTACACTTGGAAAATGCCAGGTGACATCAGCAGATACCAAATCGACTACATACTAGTAAAAGAGAGGTTTATGAACCAAGTTAAAGATAGCAGGAGTTACCCTGGTGCGGATGCAGACACAGAGCACAATCTTGTAATGATGAAGGGGGTACTAAAATTCGAGAAGCTGGGTAAAAGAACTATTACTAGCAAATGGCAAATAGAAAATTTGAAAGATGAAAATACTGCAAAGCTATACAAACAGAGAACGGATAAAATAAATGTAAATGAGATGGTAGGAAACGTGGAGGAAAGATGGACTCACATTAAGCAGGACCTGATGGAGGCTGCTGATGAAATTTTAGTGAAAAAAGAAATTGAACCAAGAATGGAATGGATTACCAAGGAAATAATTGATATGATTGAAGAGAGAAGACTGCTAAAGGGATCAAAGATGAAGTGCATAAGAAGAAATATAGATCATTGACAAATGCTATTAACAAAGGAGCAAGAGTTGCAAGAGAAAATTACTACAACAGTATCTGTTCTGAAAAAGAAGAAAAAATATGGAATTGCAATATGGAATCTGCATATAAAATGGCTAAAACTTTCTTTGGTAAGCGATATAGCAAAGGCACTGCAATAAACGATACAAGTGATAACAGCCTTAGTGATCATGGTTAAATTGTGAAAAGGTGGAAGCAATACATAGAAAACCTGTACGAGGATGCAAAATTAGATGAAAATAAGATTCTAGAAAGAGAGGATGAAGTGAAAGAAGAAAATAAAGGATACAGTATATTAAGAGAGTAATTTGAAATGACACTTGGGAGATTAAAGAATAATAAGGCACCGGGTATCGATAATCTGAAATCGGAACTCCTGAAAAAAAGTTGTCCTGTAATGAAAGAAAGATTATTCCAGCTAGTACAGGATATTTATAAGGAAGGAAAAATACCCTCAGACTTTGAGAAAAATGTAATCATTCCCTTACCAAAGAAGCTAGGTGCTAAAAAATGTGAGCAATATCAAACAATAGCTCATGCATCAAAAATTATCACCAATGTATTACTACAAAGAATGGAAAAACAAGTAGAAGAGTTTCTAACAGAAGACCAATTGTAAGAACCTTAGAATTTTGGCAAATTCTAGTTTTGCTTAGGCTGGACTAGAAATTTCGAGAAGAGTAGTTGTCAACTTAAAGGAATTTGCCTGTAATCTTCCCCATAGTTACAATCCACCATAAAAATAATTCTAAAGTGTATTTATCATATCACGAAATGTTTATTTTAAGAGATAGTCTGGTTTGTTCATGTTTTGAAACACGTGATCGGAAAAGTAGAAATTCTAAGATGTATAATATCTTTAAATCGAGTAAAGCTACAGCTGAACTTTTATCACCAGCTGTAGTCAGCATTGTTCCCAATATTTTGGTAATAAAATTAAATAATTTGGCAAAGTCTAATTAGCGGTTTTAATTAAGAGAAAAAAATAAGTTTTTAATTAAAAGAGATATTAATTTGAAATTTATATCAGTAGATAGCCCTAATTAAGACGATTATGGACATATAATGGTTTCATTGAAAAGTTTAAGCATTTGTCTGGTAATTAAGTTTTTGAAAATAGATTGTTGTTGATTGTCGCTGTAAAAATTCAAACGTTTGGTTAATCCCCTACTTTGGAGCTTTGTATCACCACGCGAAATTAAATAAAACTTTAAAACTAATTACTCTAAATTTCCCACTAAACTGCCATTGGACTTCTAGTAGATAAGTCTAGACATTGTCAAAGTTTAAACATTTTTAATAATCTGGATCGTTAAATAAATTACACACACTTTTGATCTCGCGGAAGTGAAAAGATGTGATACAGTTGCTTACGTCACTGATTCTAGTGGTTCCTATAAAAAGACCCCGCCGCCATCATGTATTTGTCTTTTCTGTATCCGGGGAGCACTATGTGAGTGAGCCTGCGTCAGTCTTGTGTCGGGGCGGGAGGAAATCTGTGGAAGGTGAAGCTACCGAGTCAGCCATGTTGGGACTTTGGTGTGATAGCCCGTGAGGATAACTTTTAACATGAACTTATAAATTTACTGAAGGGGTCGATCGGTAAAATTTCTCTCCACAACCTGTAATAGTTTGGAAAAGTGTGTTCGATTTGCCTACTCAACTGTTAAATGCATATTTGAATTTTGTGACTTTGAAAATAAAACTTTGAATTTTTTGAAAGTGAACTATTGTCATTTCGTAGTTATCTTGAAACCTTTTCTAGATTTGTGGTTAGAAACAGATCTAGTGGTGACCTTCTAGCATTTACGTTGAGTTTCTGTCAGGCTACATGGTCAAATCCAAATTATCTTATGAACTTTCCGCAGAACAAGGGTGTGGGAAAATTCTCTTTTTTAGGTAAGGGTGTCAGGGATTGGAATGAGTTACCAAGAGAAATGATGAATAATTTACTGAAAACTTTGAAGGAATTTAAAGATAAAATTTGTAGAGGGCAAATGTAGGTGGGTGCAGGATAGGGGGAAGATGGGTGTGTAGGGAAATTGCCACCGGAGCCTGTGCTCCATTGCAATTAAATTAAAATTAAATTAAAATTAAATTAAACTTTGAATCCACTTAAACTGTTAGTTGAGGCGCTAAGGCGATACTACAGCCCCGGTATCAGCCTTGTTACTTACACAATTCGGTTTCAGGAAGAAGAGAGGTACAAGGGAAGCAATTCTTGCACTGAGGCTAATATTAGAAAAGAGAATAGAGAAAGGCAAAAAAATGTATTTAGGTTTCATAGATATTGAAAAAGCATTTGATAATGTTAAATGGGGAAGATGTTTGAGATCCTCAGGAAAATAGGTATACAATACATAGATAGGCGGCTAATATGGAATCTTTACAAAAATGAAACAGCTGTTATAAAAATTGGAAATAAACAAGAGGAAGCAGCAATACATAAAGGAGTCAGACAAGGCTGTGCCCTGTCTCCCTTAATTTTCAATGCCTATATTCAAGACTCACTGGATAAATCAGAGACGAAATTGATGTTGGGATAAAGATACAGGGAAAACTAATACATATGATTCGATTTGCAGATGAAATTGAGATAGTAACAGAAAGTGAAAAGGATCTTAAGAAAATTTTGGAAAGAATGGAGGAAAAAATGGGGAAGCAGTACAATATGAAAATCAATAAAGCGAAGACGAAAGTCATGGTATGTGGGAAAGATAAAAACTCAAAAATTAAAATTAATGGTGAAGCATTGGAGGATGTGCTAGAATTCTGCTACCTAGGAAGCAAAATCACAAATGATGGAAGAAGCAAGAATGATATAAAATGCAGGATAGCTCAAGCAAAAATAGCGTTCAACAGGAAAAAAAAAGGAATTTTACCACAAATAATATCAGCTGGACAACGAGGAAAAGACTATTAAAGGCTTATGTTTGGAGCATTGCCCTGTATGGATGTGAAACCTGGACAGTTGGTATAGAAGAGAAAAGAAGATTAGTTTCGTTTGAGCAATGGTGCTACAGACGAACGTTAAAAATTAGCTGGAGGGACAAGATTACTAATGAGGAAATTTTTGAGAAAGCGGGAGAGTATAAATCTTTATGGAAAAGTATAAAAATGCAGAGGACAACATTAATTGGACATATCTTAAGACATGAGAGCTTATTAAAACAATACTGGAGGGAATGGTAGAAGGAAAGAGATATCGAGGAAGACCACGTTTAAAATTCATCCAGCAGATAATGGAAGATGTTGGTTGCAGGAGATATGTAGATATGAAGAGGAGGGAAGAGAATAGAGCTGAATGGAAGACTGCCACACACCAATCCCAGGATTTACTACTGCAGAGAAGAAGAAGTGTTTGTCAAGCTCTGAATTTGTGCTACTAGCCTTATTGAGTGGGCCAATAATGGCTAGTGTTGTTTTAGATCTCTATAGACAACACTGTTATAGCAGCCTACAAATGAAAGGTTCCAATTTTTGTTTCTATAATAGTTCAATATGTTTCAAATTGCAAACCAACCATAAAAAAGTATGTATTTAATTCAAATTTATTTGTATTCCATTGATTGCCACATCAAAATTGTAAACCCACTAAATGTTCCACTGTTACCTCTAAACTGGAAAATTTAAATTAATTATGTGTCCACAGAAGCTGCTTTTCCTGCAACTTGTGATTAAATTAGGTAAACTTTTTTGCAGGACACATTTAAGAGGAAATGGCAAACAAACAAAAAATCACAATGAAGTTCCAAAAGTTGTCAGAAGTCTTCTGAAGAAATATTAAGTCAGGCTTCCTTTACAGCCATTCAAAATTTCAAAGGTTTTGCTGGTGCAGGACATTATGCATGAACTGACCCTTTGATCATGTCCTAGATATGTTCAACTGAATTCATATGTAGTGATCTAGATGGTCAAATCATTACCTGGAAATGTCCAGAATGAATTGTTAACATTTTTGACCTGGTGACTTGGACCACTGTCTTCCTGAAAAAGTCCATCATTATTTGGGAACATCAAAGTGGTGAATTTCTGAAGATCTCCAAGTAGTTGAACATAACAATAGTCAGCTTAGTTTTACCAGGGGACCCAGTCCATGCCATGTCAGCACAGCAATATCCAGATGGAGCCACCATCTTGAACAGTGGTTTCCTGAAAATCTAGCCCCATGGCTTTGTAAGCTCAGCATTACACTTGAACTGGAATCATGACTCATGTGACCAAGCAACCTTTCTCCAGTCGTCTAGTGTCCAAACGAAATATCACAAGTCCAGGAGAGGCATCACCACCCACGGCATTCTGTTAGCAGAGGCACTCATGTTGGTCTTCTGCTGCCATATCCCATCAACGCAAAAAACTGTACAAACAATTCTCACACATCCCACATTGAATGTTGCTGTTCTTTGACACAGTGCTGTCTGTCTCTTGACACTGATACCTTACTGCGGGCATTGCTGCTCTCAATCATTACATAGACCTGGCCGGCCACTGTGATATCCATGTCCAGAAATCCACTCTGGACACTGTGGATTGAGGAATGTTTAATTCACAAACAATTTTAGAAATTAATGCACCATACATCTAGCGGCAACTATCATTCCACATTCAATGTCTGTTAATTTATGTCATGCAGTTATATCCTTTTAAACAATTAAAAGCCCCAAAAATGAACAGCAAATTTAATCGTTTCTTCTACTGAGCTACTTCCATATGCATATTTGCATCTTTCTATCCCATGATTTTTGGCACTTCAGTGTCTAGATTAAGTTCTGTAAATAGTGGGCTTAATTGGGGCGTTAAAGACCAATGTCAGATAAGAAGAAAAATAAAGATCACTTAGATTATTTTTAAGAGTAAAACGAAGAAAAAATTATAATATCAGCAGTACTGGATCTATAAGCTAAAAAAAAAAAAAAATGCTCCACTACTGCCCAGAAAGCAGTCTCATGTTTGACAAGGCGGTAATCTTAAAGTTTTCTCTGACTTGAAAAATTCATAGATCTGTCACTGAATACCAGTGGAATGTAGTTATGAAGACTTTCATTTTGAGCTACATACCTGGCTGAACTCTGCATACTTTCAAATTTCCTAGTGTGTCACCAAACTGCTGGGGAGTGGCTGTTCTAAGATCTGTGCATGAATCGTCTATATCTTCTTTTGAGACTGTTCGTCCAAAACTGAAAGAAACATTTTCATTTGAACTTATTAGTTAGTAAGCACTGTTGTTACTACTACACTTATTAAGTACTTTTATTTAACTGATTACAGTTCCTCAGTAGGCATCCATTAAATATCATCTTAGGAAGAATTGTATTCACTAACTTTTTTTTATTAGCTTTTAAATCCTTTTGGTGACTTTTCTAGTCTTTAAGGTGCAAAAACTTTCAGGGCCTCATTTAAAAAACAAAAAATATTAAAATCATCTACCTAAACTGGACAGTGCATTCTATGAAGATCATAAAAAAGGATTCAAAGCATTATATCCTTTGAAGAACAGTACGGGAGTTAGGTTATGAAACCTTGACCAGAATCTTGCTTATGGGTTTGGAGCCACATATTCGATATAAAATGTGGTGATTGATGGGGACACAAAGGAAAGCAGCACAATTGGTCTGTGGAAATAAGGCAGTGAATCAGTAACAGAAATGGTAATGGAGCTGAGTTGAAAATCATTGGAGAATAGAAGACAGGTGTAAAAAATATTGGTCATGCATAACATGTATGAAGACAAGATAACATTTGATCAGAGCTAGGAATTTAATTTTGAAGGGAAGATAGGAACACAATTTCAATTTAGTTTTATATGTAACTGGGGGAAGAAGGGGGGGGGGATTTTTCTTTGTAAAGACGGGAGTTAGGGAATGGGATAGGTTACATAGGCAGCAGAAGAAAAATACATCTCAAATATTAAAAGGGTTTTTAAGTAAAATTAATAGTAGTTTTATGTGTAATGATAATGGACTGTGGCATGAGATCCATCACAATTAATACATAATAGTATTAATAAAGACATGAAATTTGTTACACAGATTGTAATAAATGTGCAAATAAATTCTTAGTTATTCCAAACAGTTAATTTTTAATCATTATATCTGCACACATATATAATGGAATTCACATTGCATTTTTCACATAGGTAAATTTTCTCTTACCCTTTTAATAACAAAATGGTATCTAATTTACTACAGTATGAAATACAGTTTTCATTCAGGCTATTATTCACCATTAACAAAACAACACCTGTTTGATACTAGAGATTCACAATACAGCAAAAATACTTTAGATTTAATTTATACTTAATGGAGAATGCAATGTAGGAATAGACATTTGCATTTGCTAAGTTCAAGATGGCCAGCTCAAGTAGCTCAATAACCTACTGGTAGCAGTCACTTGACAATGGCCTTGAGCAGGCCATCAGGGGTCTTCCATCCGACGCTGCTGAGGAAATTAGGAGGGAAGCTTATAGGATATTGTGGAGGGCTAAACCTTCGAAGGGAAATATTTCAACATCTGAATGCAAGGCTCTTTGAACGCTCCAAGAGGATATGGACATCATTATCCTCCCAGCAGATAAAGGAAATTCGACCATCATCCTCAACTCAGATGAATACAAGCAGAAGCTGTTGCAGATGTTAAATGATGACACCTATAGGAGACTTCCTAAGGATACGACCTCTTTAATGACAAGGAAAACTATAAAGTTGTTGAAAGAATAAGGATTAGATGCTGAAATAAGCAAGCGCCTCCAGCCACAAGCACCGGTTCCACTTAGGTCATATGGGCTGCCAAGATACATAAGGATGGTACTCCTTTATGCCCAGAAGTGGGTGCTATAGGCTCAGCTACTTACCAGCTAGCAAAATATCTGACAAGTGGACTGTCGCCACTTGTGGGAAAATGTCCCCACCATGTCAGGAACTCTGCTGAGTTCATAAATGTGTTGAAATGACTTCGATTGGGGGCAGATGACATCATGGTCAGCTTTGATGTCATGTCACTTTTTACGAGGGTGCCACTAGAGGACACAATGGCATTGCTGGCAAAACACTTTTGAAGTGGAATTGTTCCGTCATATGCTCCAGTCCACCTACTTTCAGTTTGATGAGGAGTATTTTGAGCAGGTTGATGGGGTTGCTACAGCAATAGACAATTTTTATATGGAACATTTCGAAGAACATGCTCTAGCAATTGCCCCAAAACAGCCAGCCTGTATCTTTCGTTATGTCGACGATACATTTGTAATATGGCCACATGGGATCAATAGTCTACAAGAATTTTTACAACATCTTAATGGGATTAACGAAAACATTAAATTTACAATTCAGATGGAGAAGAATGGCTGCCTTCCAATTTTGGACATTTTGATTGAAAAGAAAGCGGATGGCATCGTAAGTCAATCTGTGTACAGGAAAACCAACACATACACACCTCTATCTCAACGCGTACAGCCACCACCACCCGACCCGATGCAGATCAATATTGGAAACCTTGGTGCACAGGGACCGAGCTCTATGTGATAAGGATAGTTCGCAGGTGGGAATGTGTCATTTGTGGGAAACTTTCCGCAAGAACGGTTACAACTAGGCATTAATAAACTCGGTTTGCTGACGGACAGGAAGGAGGAAAATATGACAGCAGGAAGACCCAAGCCGCTTTGCCTTCCTTCCTTTTGTGGGAATGACTACTGCTAAGATTGGCAGAATTTTAACTAAATGTGGCATTAAAACCATTTTCCGACCACCGGCCAATATTAAGAATATACTGCGGTCACCCAAGGATGATATAGGCTTACAAACACATGGCTTATATCGCATTTGTTGCGAATGCGGGAAGGCTTACATCGGACAGACAACACGATGTATTAATCAAAGGTGCGCCGAACATGAGTGCAACGTCCTCCTGGGCCACATTGACAAGGCAGCGGTTGCTGAGCACAGTATCAACAAAGGACATGGCTTTAATTTCAAGGCAACAAGAATTCTTCCATGTACGAGAGGTTATTGGGATATTATTTTCTTGGAAGCTATAGAAATCCGTATCTTGAAGGACCTCGTTAACAGAGATACTGGATTTCAGTTAAGTAAGGCCTGGAGCCCAGCAATCCAGAAAATATGAGTGCAGTAGGACTTCTGGAAAACACGCACCTCTCTTGCGCGCCAGCAATCAGTGGTACCTGCCAGCAGCTAATGGCTTCCGCCAATAGGAAAGCTTCGCGCTAGTGGTTAACGTTTCCCATTACTAGCCATTGGCCGATCAGAAAAAGGATGATGTAGCACAGACTTCGTGTGATATATAAGCGGCCCAATAACCTACCGACAGTAGTGAACTCGCAACACGAAGGACAAGATCTGAGAGACGAGGAAGAAGGAAGTGATCGGAGTGTTATCAAGTGTAATTGAGCTATACAAGGAAGATATTCTGATGATGACAAAGCGTGGTTATATTGGACATTGTTTGGTTTATCGTTTAATACAAGTGTTTAGTGACTTGTTGACGACTTGGCATCACTTTGGAACCCGGGAATACCTAACGGTGATAACAAGGATTCCACCGGTAAGCCTTGCTCACTGACTTCAACGCCAATGACCCGGTGTAATATAAATGATTCAGAGTGCAAAAACAGGTAGCGGAACCGAATCGAAAGTTTCCTGCTCAGACTGCGAAATGTATGACAACCATTGGCAGCTAGACTATGGAGAAGAAGAGAGGTCGCCGTTCCTGACAGTTAAAAGTAATAGAAAAGACAGCACCGAGAAGAGAAGACTAGAAAAGACTGAAAACCGAGAAAAACGGTTGCAGCTAAGCAACAGATTTGAGCCACTGAGTTCGGAACCATGTGAAAGCCAGGCTGATGTTCAAATGGACGACGTACCTTCTCAACCAACAGAAACAGCTAAGCCTTTTGAAAAAATTTACCACCAGTTGTGATCATGCACACAGAAGACTTTCGAGCAATGAATGTTACAATTAAACAGCATCTTCAAGGAAATTTGAAAGTCATCTACCTAGGAGAAACGCTGAAATATTACGTGGAAAACTTGCATGATTACCATGTCCTTGTGAAATTTTTCAAAGACAACAAAATTGAATACTTCACCTACCAGATGCCTGAAAACAAACTACTACAGGTTGTTGTAAAAGATTTACCATCTACAGTTAAGGCAGAAGAAGTCAAGGAACAACTAATCGTACTGCGATACAATGTTATCTCAGTGCATTAGTTCAAGAAAAGAGATACTAGCAGTAGGGAACTAATCTCTTAGCCAACCTTCCTCGTATTGCTGAAACCTGAAATTTTGTCTGAAAAAATTTATGACAAAAAATCACTAATTTATACCAAGATACAAGTAGAACAATCGCAACAGACTGGGACCTACACAATGCCAATGGTGTTGACGTATCGGACACACTGCACGATATTGTCAGTTCGCTTATTGTTGTGTGAAATACGTGAAACTGCACCCCAAAAACTAGTGCAAGCTTGCAGATAACCAAAGGGCTACCTGCACAAACTGCGGTGGTAACCATGCTGCCTAATGGAAAGTGTGCAGCATCTATCAAAATGCCCTACGACCTCTGAAACCAAAAAGTCAAATAAACAATTAACAAGAAAAATACAACAGACAGCTGCATCCAGCTAGTATAAATAACCAGAGGCAAGTGCAACCACTGGTGGCTAACAGATACTGGAACCAAGAAGCAGAAAGACCACAGAACTCACAACGATGCTTTGACCGGAAATCATATGCTGATGTAGCTTCTGGACACAGTATGCATCAAATGGACAATGAAAACTCAAACAAAGAAGGAAACAACCTGGACAACGGAGAAGGAATAACAGATTACTTTGACAAGTTCATATCCAAGTTCAAACGGATGGCCCAAAAATGAAGACAGCAAGAGAACCATGGAGAAACTACTTATACTCACTGAATGCGTTCTGTCCTTTTTGGAATAAAAATGGACTGACTCAGCAATATAGAACATCAGACACAAATAGTCAGTCATATGGAACACAAACAGGCTTTAAAATAAAATAAACGAGTTAATTGACTTCCAAAAGGGTCACAATATAACCATTTTTCTGATTACTGAAACACATCTATGACAGAGTGAAAGGATAAAAATGCCTGGAATGCACATCTACAGAAATGACAGAGTGGGTCCTCGAGGTGGAGGAACAGCCATCTTTATTAAAAATAACATCACACATCAACCAATCCAAAACCTTCCACTAATAGAAATAGAGGCAACAGGAGGATCCATATTTGCAACATATTCGCAGCTTACCTTGCTCCAAACAGAATGCTCATAGATCAATATCTTAAATCACCGCTTTCTATAGGCTCCAAAATCCTCATAGGATGGTATCTAAATGCTAAACACCATGTTTCGAACTCTATAAGATGTAACAGGCGTGTAGAACAACTGCTTGAACTAGCTGACTTACCTTGGCACCGTCGCGACCCACACATATTCCTGTCAATCCAAGATATCAACCAGACATTATGGATATAACAATTACAAAAAACATCAGCGAACGTCTTACCTTTCAAACAATTGAAGATTCAACATCAGACCACAACCCCATTGTGCTGAAGCTCGGAAACTGGCTGGACGTTGGTGAAAAACCTAAACAGGTACAACAAATCAACTGGGCTTACTACACAAGATTAATCCATAACCATATCAGAACAGCTCATAATGTCGCGTCCCTGGAACGAATTGAAATGGCAGTGAAACACCTTGAGGAAGTAATCTCGCAATCCGCGAGGAAAGCGTCAATTCAAACTTCCACCTAAAACTTAAATTATGACGGACTGCCACCTATCCTCGAAGACATTCGCCAACTAAAGAATCATTATAGAAAACAGTGGCAATGCTACAGGGATCTCAGGGACCGGAGGGAATATATCGACTCTCATGACAGCTTACAAATAGACTTTAACAGAGGAGAACTAAACAATGGAAGGATCGCATGGCAACCCTGATGTTAAAGTATAGAGACGCCTGGAAATTAATCCAAGCTATTAGACAACCCAGACAACATAAACATGTTATAACTGGACTGGATGGACAACGCTTCTCCCCTCAGGCTAGAGCTGAAGTACTTGCAAAAATCATTGCCACCCACTATTCACTACCAGTCACAGAACACAACGCCTAAGAAATTGAAGAAATTGCGATAATAGAATAAACCACCAGACAAATAATGGAAATACCAGTAGAAGAATTCCCAGATCTGATCACTCCTTGAGAAATAAAGAGAGCAATACAAAAACTGAACGCTTACAAATCCCCATGGCCTATCAACGTCAACAATCTGCATCTCAAAAGCAGTAGTACTACTGACCAGGATGTTTAATGCATGCCTGTTAAACATTTACTTTCCTGAACGGTGGAAACTAGACAAAGTGATCATAATTCAGAAAAAGGGGGAAAAATCCAACACTACCAGGTAACTACAGACCCATCAGCCTCCTATCTTCCGTATCGAAAATATTTGAAAAACTCATACTCACGAGGATGAACAAAATTCTTGAAAGAGACAAAATTATCCAACCAGAACAATATGGATTTCAACCCAAAGTGTCAAAAACATGTCAGCTGCTAAGGATCGTAGAAGATATCACGCACATATTCAACATGATCAAATCAACGGCTGCCGTCTTTCTTGGCGTTGAAAAAGCGTTCAAGAAAGTATTGATTCCGAATCTAATCGTCAAACTACGAACACAAACAACATTACAAAATAGCTTGGTAAAGCTGATTGGTACCTACTTAACAGGACGCAGATTTTATGTCTCTGTAGAAGGACAATGCTCTGCAATATACAACGTAGAAACAGGAGTCCCCCAAGGAGCTGTATTATCGCCTATTTTATTTAATATATATGTCAACAACATGCCTTCTGGTGAACATGTTCAACTCGGTCAGTATGCCGACTACACCATGCTGAACACCAATGGCAATAAGCACGATCTAAATATAAGAAGGCTACAGAGGGCATTAGACAACATCTCCACGTGGAGTAGACGCAATAAAATAAAAATAAATGCTGGCAAGTGTGCAGCCATATAATTTACAAAAAAGAGGCTGATATTACAACAAAACCTTCCCTTCATGGATACAGCAATCAAATGGAACGCTACACATAAGTACCTTGGGATAATAATTGACAATAAGCTTCCATTCCGACAACACATTGTACAACAAAAGAGAAAAGGACTCGCAATCTTCTAAACTTGTATCCAATTGTGAAAAGCACCGAAATGACTCAAACAACAAAATTCAGAACCTACTATCCATCGTCATTCCAGCTCTACTATACGGATGCAAAACAAATTTCTACGAGCCATACTTGACGTTCCTTACAGCACCAGAATCACGGAACTACACGAAACCGCATCCATTTTGCCCATAAAAAATACAATAGCCAACAAAACAGAACAGCTAATTAAGAGAATTGGAACAATCGGAAACTTACACAATCGATACAAAACTATAGGAATTCACGCACCTAAACGATGACATAAATACAGGGTACCTTTAAGTATAATAATGGAGGCAACGTAACCAAATAATTAAACAACAGAAGCGGTTCCAAATAAGAAATTCAACGAAGTTCAAAGCCTGGTTTTCCCCCTAAAGCGATATAATAAAAACTGAGCACCCGAAAACCCACCCACCTTAAAAAGGAAGTTATGCTATTCAATATATAGAGGGACTTCACAACATGCCAAAGGCAGCGAAAATTAAAAGAAAAGAAATAAAAATACCGGCAGAAGTCACTTGACAATGGCGGCAGCGTTTGTGACCGCCGAAACGTCGTGTTTAAACGGTAGACTAACTAGGCTAATTACCCGAGAATATTTTATCCATTTACAACGCCGAGAAAATCTCCAGTCTCATAGAGTAAAATAATGTTTTTACAGATCAATAAACAAAGAGGGCAGGTTGCGGTGAACCAAGGTTTTTAGAAACTTATTGGGATGTATAAGATTTCACAAAGTACTACAGCGGTCAGTTGCGACAGCAATTGTAAACAGTTGCGGCACAAAGAATGCGTAAGCTCAGAAAGCAGCAACCTGCGTAGTAGAAGAGTCAGCAATTGCATGCGAATCACGATGTAATTCAGCCAGGGATGACCGCATCAATGGGCAAAGCGGTTGGCTAATAGAGCTCCCCACCAGGTACAATTGGGGGAGGAAGTGTGATGATCAAAACTGGACAGCGATAGCGAAGAGAGGTCATTCCGAGCGATCTGGGACCGTGAGCTGCTAGAAGGACGAGAAGGCGCCGCCAGCGGGGCAGAAGACTGCAGCCGGGGGCCGCGTCACCGGCAGTTGCCTCAGAGGATGTCGTCACAATAAACACAGGTGAGGAGGAAACTGGTTAGTCACCGTCAGCTACTTGGGGAAGGTACAGCCTATTGGGAAGTCATGGGAGAATTGTTAGTCTTGGGAATTAGTCGCCAAGCTATAACTGACCTGTTTGGAAAAAGGGAAGAGAAGGCCTAATGGGTTGTTAAAATGGCTATTATGCACTTACGTGATTAAATGTAAATATTGTACATAACCAGATAGAGTATTATGCAATGACCACTCAAAAGCCCTCTAAAGCATAATTATTTGGCCCGAGTAAGCCTACAGCAATAATAAAGGATTATGTTTGGTGTCCAGGTGTGGCGTCAGCCAGAACGAGAATCTGTTGGACATGAGGGTAGACGAAATATTTCAGTGAGCTTGCGACTATTGAGAATACAGAAATCGACAATGAGTGTCGGCACAGCAGTAAACAGAAGCAGTAAGCGGAATCATCACAATACACCGCAGCAGTTGCGGAATCAAGGACAGCAGTGAAAGGATTCTGTCAGCAGCTCAGCAGAAAAGTTAGTAGCAAGCATTGCAACTATGCCTACCAGTGTGGGAAACAGTGACACCGCGGAAGGCGGAAATATAGTAAAAAGAGAGAAATAGCGAGTGAGCTTATCAGAAGCATTAATGCTAATCCCTTATACCTAATTCCTTTTGTGGCGAGAAAGGAGAGTTGATTGAATTTATAGATAATTGCGATATGGCATTCAGTCTTGTAAATGCTAAAAAAGACGAGCATTGGGGGTCAAGCTAGACAATGGATTTTAGTACGCAAAAATTAAAAGATTCGAATGACGTATGGGTAGTGCTGGTAGAAAATTACCGACCAAAACGCGCTGTGGATCATTATGCAATAAGTATGTTTGTAAGTCGGAAGAGAGCAGGAGAATCTGCTGCAGATTTGGCCAGTCGCTTGTACAGCAAGGTACATGAATTCTGGGAAGCAAGCAAGAGAGGATTTAAAGGGAATGAATTGGCAGGAGCTTTGAAATTAACTCATACCCTTGCACGCATAGCATTCGTCTGAAAGTTAGTCGACGAAAAAATGATTGCACTACTCAGGGCCAGAGGCACGGATTTATCACTGACTGAAATTGTGGAAATTGCTGTCACTGAAGAAACAGTAACTATGTCGGCCAAAGAGAAAAGACTGCACCTGGAAAGTGACCGAAGGCAGCATAAGGAAGTGCATAGAGGAGGAAGAAAGGAATATTGGAATGCATGGGGCCGATGGATTACTGAGGATTGCCAGCTGTTTAGAATGTCAGGGCATACGGCAAGGCAGTGTAGAGAGATGGCGATTACTGGAGGAGTTACCACAGAGCCATGACGGAGGCGTCAGCGCTACTGAAAATTGGGTTATTTCCATCTCTTAAAGAGTGTGCATAACGCCGGCGAAGTATATCTGCAATGCATAGAAACTTTACACCACACATTATTCCAAAGTAAGTATCTTTTTGTTTTAAAATATTACTTGTTTCTTTTGTCTTTTATTTTTATTGTTAACTAGCGGAGTTCCCGGCATTGCCCGGTACAATTGGCGTAGATTTAACCGTACCCTATTTTTATTCCCGCAAAACATTTGTACAAGGTTTCATAACATACGTGCAAACCTTTTTGGAATTAAAGCAAACTTACATTCACCCGACCCCTACCAAGAAACTGGTGGGCTGAAGTTTATTTGCACGTATACTATTTTCATTCGTCCGAAAAAATTCATGTATATCAAGCTTCGATAATTTGGCTAAGAAATTTCATTACTACATTACTGAACAACCCTAGATTATGTTAAAAAGTCACGTTTGATTCAATTGCGAAGTGAATAGATATACTTGTGGCTCGAAACGCCAGATCCTTTAACTCTGCAGATAAAATATCAAAAGTGAATCCGGAATAATATTATCATAAACAGAAGACTAATGCTGAATGCCAGAGATCATGCTTAAAGTAAATCTCTGTTGTTTTTACGGCTATCTATGTCGTTTAAAAATTTATATCTGGAATTAAAGGAAAGAATACTTCAAGCTATGGCTTTTAAAAATTGAATATATCGAATTAAAAGAAAAAATACTTAAAAGTTTTGTTTAGTGTGCAAAATAGTTATTACTATAAGTTATCTTACTGCTTTAATTAATGTCTATGGTCAGAGACATTGTGTTGTGTGTTTAGTGCGGAGTATGCGGCATCTAGTGATTTCTCCTGTGGAATTTCTCACCATACGTTCAGAATTTTATTTAATGCTCCTACATGATTTAACGTTGAAACATAAGACATGCCAGACAAGTGAATTAAGATTCTAAGCTTTAAAATGGTGAAAACTCCATCGAAATCTGCTCCGTAGTTTCCGAGTTTTTATACGACCAATATGTCCGGTTTTCGTTTTATAGATATAGATTAATTAATTAATTAATTATATTATTAGTGATCTGTTAGTTCTATAAACATGAATACATTTCTATAACACTGTTCATATGTATTAAATTTTAGAAGTTTTTTTGACTAGTTTGCTTATACAACATTCTAAAGTAGTTTAAATCGCGATATATGTCGTCACTAGCAGCTTCTCTACTAATAATAATCAAATTTCATCATTTCTTATGCTGTAAGGTCATTCTGGCACAGGCTGCATTTAAACTTAACCTCTAACTCCCCTATTATTGCCATTACAAAATCAAACAATACTCACACACCTTAAATGCATCACAACTACATTTCAAATAGTAGCAACATTTTCTGCATGTGGATTTCTCGATTGCATAGCATTAGTTATCACAATTTCATTACACTCCTTCAGTGTGAAATGCAATAGGACTAAGCAAGTGCAATAACACATTCACTGTATCGCGATGTAAACTTGATCCCAATATTTACAGCAGTGCACTTACAT
This sequence comes from Vandiemenella viatica, assembly GCA_031002005.1. Classification (NCBI taxonomy): domain Eukaryota; kingdom Metazoa; phylum Arthropoda; class Insecta; order Orthoptera; family Morabidae; genus Vandiemenella; species Vandiemenella viatica. The sequence goes on from JARYHS010008074.1 coordinate 346,792,167, forward strand.
AAGAAATAAATCAGTTTGGACTTGTGAGTACATTAACATAGATCTACTCAGAATTTGCTGGCGAATTAAAATTCATTTCAACTTTTGAGATGCAGTAATTTATGATAGGGAAATGAAAGCATACTTATCACAATTCACAGTTCAATAAAAGGGCAGTTTAATGTTACGATTGTGATTGTAAGTACACTAATATTTTAGTGCAATATATCTCGGAAATGTTTTATTGTATTAAAGAATTATTAACAATTATATTTTGTAGACTTTATTTGTGAGGTGTTTAGATTTAGGTTGTGCTTTCCGGTATTAAGTGACTGCTCTTAACATACAAGAACTATTATCTGTTAACGCACAGGAACAGTTCTATTCTCCATTACAATGATTAAATTTTCTTTTTCTTTAGAATGTTTACAACTGATACAATTATCTCTTTGTGGCAGGTTTTCAACTGCATTTTGAAAAAGAAGGCCAATTTGCAGTGATAGGATGGATATCAGCATCCAGATACAACTAGAGGCATCAACTAAATTTATCACTACTGCTCCCATACACTTTGACTTTCAAAGAAGAATTTGAATAAAAACGTATTAGATACATGATGTACTGGAAGATCATCTTTTTTTGTGGCCTCTGACATTTCCAGTGTATAATGATTCTAATTTCAAGCAGACTAACATCCTCCTAATTGTTTTGGCTTACTCTGTTAAATACTGTGCCCAGGCAGTGCTAAAAAGACTAAAATATGAATTATGTATCAAATGTGTTTTAGTTATGAGAAGCTATACTAATAGGCTACACTAATAGGCACTAATATTTCCACTTAGATTCAATAACTATGATAAATTTTATTCACATTAAAGTTTATACATTAATTTATTGTGATAAAAATAAGTGTTTTAAAAGTTTTCATTTAAGAGAGGTAAGAAACAGCCTGGGAAACCCATAATATTTAAGAGGGCTAGTTTTACTCTCAATGATTCTGAATCTGAAAGACGCTATTCAAAGGACAGTGTTCTGTAGTTCTTTTCGTCGTTATCAATACTCTGTTCAATGACTGAAATAAAGAATTATAGTTATTCTTCAGTAACATAGATAAATCAGACTGTAAAAAATTCAGTAAACTAATCTTCTAAATGATTTATATGATCCATTTTAATTTATTTTATTTCAGTGACTAAAATTCATTTGCTGTTTATCGGTTATTTTTACTCTGTATTCTGCTTATGTGATATAATGCATTTGTGACTAATTGTGAAATTCTTGTTAATTAATTCTGCCCTTCCAAACACATTTGTTTACTCTTACTGTGTGTGAGTGTGTATAAAATTTGAAAAAAAAAATCCCTTATTAAATATTATTATTATTTTAAGAACCGATGCTAGCTGTTGTATTTGGTAAAATATTTGTGTTCTCATCTAATTAAACGGATATTATCTATAAGTCTGCTGAAGTTTCACATATATGCCTGTTAAAATGAAGGCTGATGAAAAAAGAATATGCTGATTTTTCGACAGCATGTGGAAGGGGAAAAAAACTCACGATCAGTTTTTCTAATGGAAAAGAAATATCACTTAAATTGTCTTTATGATTAAATATCGATAATTGGAAGAGAAATATTGTCTTTATCAGAAATAGTAAAAGATTCGTTCATTAGGCTAAAATGACTGTTAATTGTTCACCAATTTATTTTCAGATGAATAAGAATGATGAAACATTTCAAAGTTTATCAGCTGTTAAAATGATATTTTTCAAAAACTTCTGCTTTTATTTACAAAAATGTGAAATAGTGCCTACCAAAAGAAGTCTTTGTAGCACAACAGAAAAACAATTATTGTAATATTTTGTTCGTACTGTTCTGTTGTGTCTGACGGGAGCTTATGCCTATCATGTGTGACGTCACAAACTGAGAGGCCAGGCCCTCTCCCTCCAGATGGTGTTGGCAGAAGACAGAAGGCGAGAAGATGAATGGAAAGAAGCAAGGTATTGCAGTGAATGTCCGAAATGATATCATAACACAAGATAATGTAATGCGTGTCTGTTGATAGACCAAGTAAAGAAATTGAAGATGAGTGATGGCAGCAATGATAAAAATGATTAAATTGAGTTAGAATACTTGAGTTCGAATACTTAAGCTTCTGGTGGATTCAGGAGCATCGGTGTTGCTTCTCAGAGCAGAATGTGTAAGAGAAAATCAGCGTTTTAATATGACAAATGTCATCAAGATCAAAAGAATCTCTGGAAGAACCATCCCCACAGAAGGCCCACTAATGGTTACACTAAATGCAGGGAAGTAATTAAGGATGAAGCAGCAATGGGGGTAGATACCCCATATGATGGGATAATCAGCCGAGATTGATTAAAACAACAGTGTTTGATTCGTGTTATTACCCGAAGAGGAGGGGTGGAGAAATACGGTATATCTTTTTTTTTATTGGCCTTTAACCTTGTCGGCCATACAGCCAGCCTTTATAAACTTTACATTGATGTGAATATTGGATTTTCATTTAGTTATGAAAACTTAACATTGTTGTGTACATGGGATTTTTCATTAGTTTGGTAACCTATATTACAATATTTCTGACTATTCACTTATGGGTTGCTCACATTCATAATTTGACATTGTATACTTGCATTCGCACATATATGTAGGATACATTAAACAAGAAAATTCTAATTGGTATAAAGGGTCCACTTTTGTGGTGTATATAAGTAGAGCTCAGATAAGTGTATTTCCATCTTCTAGATAAATCCTTTTCTAACAGTGCATGTTTTTGTCGATAAGTTGAGACTTATCTAAATTAATTACCAGTAAGATGTTATATATTTACAATGTGTCTGCATCTAGAGAACACCTTAAAAGAGGTAATTTTTGAGCGTATAATTGTTGCAGTTTAAAGATTTAGATGAGGAGAACTCAAATAAATATGTCTCCATCCTTAAAATATGTCATTAATGTCCTATAAATGTTTTTGTCGCTGGAGGTTAGCAAGATGATCGCATTCGTTGGTAAAGCTATTCCAAAGATTTTCAATCCTTTCAGCATTTTGTCTTGTTGTGGTCTATATTTCCCAGGAAAATAGGATGTGATTTAAATCACCTACTTCTGTATCTGAACAGTCGCATTGTGGAGTGTCTCTGAGCTGTATTCGATTTAAATGGCTGGGAAAATTACCGTGATGAAAACGACTTCTAATGATACTTGTGATGTACCGCCTGTTAACATTCCATTTGTAGTACCAAGGCTTTGCGGGGATGTCTGGTTGTATACGGCCATAGTGTGTACCTTTTAGTTGTAAAGAACTATTCCATTCCATTTGCGATAGTCCTTTTGCTCGCTATTTGATAGTTTGGTGGAATTCTGGGGAGGGTAGTCTTCTTCATGTCCTGACACTATAGCTTCTTTTGCCATCTTGTCGACGTACTCGTTGAATTTGATTCCCTTGTGAAATGGAACCTACAAGAAACTTGTGGTGATGCCCTTTATGTTGTTGGTGTATATTTCATTGAGGATGTCTGCTATTATGGTTGCCATTCTTGTGTTCCAACTGGGATTTTCAATGCTTTTTATTACAATCAGGGAATGATTATTACTTCGGTTTGGTCATGGTTGCTACTATATTTCAATGCCTCTAATATCGCTTTTGCTTCTGCAAGAAAAATTGACGTTTGCTCCGGTAATGAGTATAGAGCATGATACTGTGATAGTGGGCAGGATAATGTGCATCCTACTCTACTTTCTGGGCTGACCTTGGTGCCGTCTATTTAGATGTGTGTTGCGTTCGGGGTTAAGCGGCTTAGTTTCCTGTTAAGATTTTCGTTTACATCCGTGTTCGCCGATTTTTCTAGGAGATGGGTTTGGTAAATAGGTTGTATTTAAAATTTCTCTATTTTATCACTGATTTCTTCCCAATAGTTATGCGCTTTAGTAATGGTATGTTGTACTGGGTCGCTGAAGCTTGGTTTGCAAATTTTTCTACCGCTTGTTTCAATATTTCCATCCGTTCCCTAAGTGGATGAATTTGAGATTTAGTTTGTCTACTAGGAACTTTTCTGACAACTGATTTCTTCTTATATGTAGAGGCGTGTCCCCGGATTCCACTAGTAGTGCATTCATGGGTGTAGACCTCATGGCACCTACGCATGTTCTGAGGCAGCGGTATTGCAATCTGTCCAATTTCCGTAGAGCGTCTTTGCTGCCGTTAACGTAAAAGATGCAGCCATAGTCTACTAACAATCTGATCAATGCTCTGTACAAAAGTAGGAGGGTTTTAGGTTTGGATCCCCACCACGTTCCTGCTACTATCCTTAGGATGTTGAGTCTTTTATCAGATTTGGCTATTACTTGTTGTATGTGGTCTCTCCAGGTAAGACGATTATCGAGTATCATTCCTAGGAATTTGCATTGCCTTTTCACTGGGAAGTTGTGTGGTCCTAGCGACATGTTGTCTTTGGTGATGAATTTTCGTTTGGAGAATACCATTACTGTTGACTTATTGGCAGCGATTTCCATACCGTTGTTAAACAACCAGGTACTGAATTCCTCTAATGCTTCGTTCAACATGTGAAGTACCACTTTTATAGTTGAACCCTTTATATATATATATATATATATATATATTACTATGTTGTCTGCGAATTGGAGGGTAGTTACATTAGGAGAAAAGAGTTTCCCCAGTTCGTGAGTATATATTAAATACAACAGAGGTGTTAGTATTGCTCCGTGCGGGAGTCCTTTAAACCCCAAACGAGATCCTATCAATTTTGCTTTGGCCACTATATATATCACTCTTTCTGATATTAGGGAGTAGATTCCTGCTAAAAGCTTTTGAGAGATTCCCAGCTTGCCGAGTTTCTGCATCATCATCATCATCATCATTAGTTTTCTGCCCTCGGGTAGGTTTTCACTTGGCTGCTCTCCATGATCTTCTATCTTCTGCCTTTCTCTTAAGAACCATGTAGTTGCCGTCTTCCTTGATTTTGTCTGCATCAAAACGGGTATTACCACATTGTCATATGCTGCCGAAATATCCAAGAACACTGAACCGAGGTACTAGTTCTTTGTGTATGTAATATTAATATCTGTATTTAGAATTCACAAATTATCCATAGTGCTCTTTCCTTTCCTAAAGCCGCATTGAGTAGCTGGAAGGCGCTTGTTTCTTTCTAACCACCATTCTAGCCTATTTTTGTTTAGGCGTTCCAGAGTCTTTGATGCGCATGACATTAGCGATATTGGCCTATATGACCCTGGGTGTTTTGGATCTTTATAGGGTTTCAGAATGGATAGGATAATCTGAGTTCTCCATTCCTGAGGAATCGAGAGGGTTGTCCAGATGTCACTAAAACATTTAGTGAGGAACTGAAGTGCTATTGTGGGCATGTTGGATAACACCGTGTAGTGTATTCCGTCTATTCCCGGGGCCGTGTCGGAGGACTGTTTTAATCATTGGAGGAATTCTTTGACTGTGAAGGGTGCGCAGAGCTGGTGCTCAGAGTGTTCAGCAGGATTTGGTGAGTATCGAGGATCTGGATAGGAGGCACTATCTGGAGCTATTCTTTTGGAAATTTCTTCTATAAACGAGCTGTCTACTGAATTTGTTGTAGGTATATGTTTCCTATCCCTCAAGCATCTTATTCTGTTCCATATTGAGCTCGTGCTTGTTTCACAATACTTGATCCAACTTAATCGTTTTTGTTTCTTTAACGTACGTTTGGTCCAAGCACTAGCTTTTTGATACTCTATGTAATGCGTTAGTGTTGGTTCTCTCTGGTATTTATGTGAAGCTAGAAGTCTTTTTGCTATTGCTCTTGAGCATTCTGAGTTCCACCAACCTGTTGTGGTCTTGCCTGAATGACTTTGTTGTTTTCTTGGAGGTATCGATTTGTTTGCTGCTACTGTTATTGCTGCATCTAATTGCTTATATGCTTCTATACCCATTACTTTTGCTGGAATTTTGTTGATTTCCTCTTCCAAATATCGCTTGTATGATGTCCAGTCGGCCTTTTTATGTTCCAGCATCTTGTAGGATGTTTTCTGTTTTCTATAGTCAGGTTGGCATCTGAATGTGAGTTGAATTGGAAAATGGTCCGATCCCAAAGGGTTGTTTAGTACCTGCCATGTGGCAATGGCTGCTATGCTTGGCAAACAGAGTATGAGGTCAATGGCGGATGGTTTTCCGCCTACTCTGCGAATCAGAATGGGGGTTCCGTCGTTCATAATTACGAGGTTCTCGTCTTCTACCATGTCCATTACTGATGTACCATATGTGTCATCATAATGGCAACCCCAACTCCAGCTATGCGCGTTGAAATCACCCGCTATTAAATAGGGTGGTTATATCTGTTTGAGTAGGTTTGACCAATCAGCCTGTCCGATCATTGTTCGAGGAGCGCAGTATATTGATACAGCGGTGAATGAGAATTCTTTGAGTCGAATTCGTATTGATACTGCTTGGAAGGGGAGATTATTGTTGTTTAGGTGTTGTGGCTCATGCAAAATGTGTTTTTCGATTAAAATAGCTACCCCTCCTTTTCCATCAGTTCGGTCATTTCTATACATCTGGTAATTTTTAAGTCTAATTTCTTTGTGGGGGTGAAACCATGTTTCCGATAATAAGGCTATATCTATTTGCCTGTTTTGGAACTCTGAACTTAAACTTTCTCAGTTTGAAAATACAGATCTGCCTTTCCACTGGAGAATTTTTAGCTGCGGGTCGTGAGTGGAGGACGTGTGCAAACTTTGTTTATTATCTGGGTCCATTATGTGGTAGTTGTGATGATCGCCTCTAGTAGATTTCTTAGTGTGATGAATCAACTATGCTATTGGATCTTGTTTGCTCAATTATGGTTACTACCAACGCCATCAGCTTTTCCACTAGCGGTATTTCCGCCGTTATTATCTGCTGTAGCGCTAACTGGTGATTCGCCTCGAAAGTTCCCGGCATCCTATGTGGTAGTGGTTGATATGGATTAAACATTATGAGTTGTGTTGGGCCATTACTTCTCAAGAACAGATTCTGTGGGGTTATGGTACCACTGCCCACTGGCGTTGTTTTTGTAACGTTTGTGGGCACAGGCGGCTGGCCAACTCTAGTATGATTCGGGTTTCCTTGTAAATGGTTATGTAGATCTGTGTGGCGCGAACGATATTGACTTCCGGGTTCTCGCACTTGAGGGCTGCTACCTTCTTGTGTTATTGTGGGAATCTATGATGGATTTAGCGGTGTTACTCGTTTGGCTGCAATAGGAATTGGGTTTTCCTCTGGAGGTTGCTGGCCCGTTTGAATAAGTTGTGGGCCTGCTGCCGTTAAGTTGGCATAAGTGCGTGGATTTGTAAGGGGGTGCCATTGTTGGGGGTTATTGACTGCCAAATTTTGTTTTCTTTCTGAGCGCTGTTTGAATTCCGGGCAGGAACGATCGGTAGACAGGTGGTTTCCTTGGCAGTATATCCAACATGGTTAATTTTCGGAGGTACAATCTTTGAGTTTGTGAGATCCCGCACATCTGCTACAGCGGGTTGGCTTCTACACTGGGCTTGAGTGTGATTGTATGTAAGACATTGGTAGCACTGTATTACCGGTGATACATAGGGTTGCACCCCACATCTCATGCCGTACAAGTAAATGAACTGTGGTAACACTTGGGATTAAAAGGTTAAGACGCAAACTGGTAGGGGGCAGTATTGAACTCCATTGTCTGCTAAAACTTTTTTTTTAGTAAATCTTCTCACTCATAGAACTGGGAAGGGGGAGATTGGTTCGTTTATTATCTCATCCAGAGATAGCGAGGTGTCAATGTTCCTAATCATTCCCTGTTTCCTGGTCATATAGTATGGTATTTAAGCCTCTAGGTTATTGTCTTTTAGTGATCTCAGTTCTACCAAGGAATTTGCAGAGGTACCGGTCTTAGTTTCTATTCTAATTCTATTCCGCCCTGCGGTAGTTATATTAATTATTTCCGATCTTATGTAGTTATTATGTAGGAAAAGCATTTTTCCTACTGACATATGGTGCAGCCTGCCAATGTTATTGCTACTTTCCACCATTATGTAGTAAGGACCATTGTCCGTAGGTGTATATCTATTATCTTGACAATCCTGGTTTATGGGGTAGTCGGGTTTTTCATAATTATTTGGTGGGCCCGGATGGGGAAGTGGAACTGGTATCGGAGGTAGGTTAGTTGCACTGTTGGATAAACTTTCACTGACTAATGGATCTATTAACTTATTGGGTAACAGGACTGTTGCTATAGGTTCAAGGTTAAGCAACAGCTAATCTTTCTGCTTGGCGCGTTTACTCAATGGTGATGTATGTTGTTTCTTCTGAGGTGAACGTGATCTTGCGCATGAAAGCGGTTTGGTTTTTTGAGTCTGTCGGAACTCCCTGCTGATCGTACTGCATCTCTTCCACTGTCATCTGCGCCGGTCGTTCAGCATACGGCGGTTCTTTGGTAGTCTGCGTCTGGTGGATACCAGGGTTGTCTTCCATGTCCTGGAGGGTAGGAGTGATCTAATGGTCTTCGATGTCGACGGCTGTTTCAGGGGGTGTGTTTTCCATCTGGTAATAAGTGCTTAAGGCCACTCCTACTGTCAGACTGGTCGAAGGAGTCGTTCCAGTATTGTCTGCCATAGTGTTCCGAGACTGCGTCTCTGGAACACTACAGTGTTAGTTGTCGTTGTTATAGCTTCACTTCTTGCTAATTAAACAATACTGATGTAACAGATGATTAACTCAACGTTGGTAAACACTATCGCACGGAGAACCGAAAAGTGGAACACTTCAAATACACTACGTCTGGTTGTCTCACTTCGCTCGGTTGAGGAAGCTCGAGCGACCGCAATCGACGGCGGCTCGATGTGAACTGATGAGGGTAAAATATCCGAGAAGTAGTTGAAGAGTCTGCAGGAGGACGTGGGGAACGCGTCGCGCGAAGAAATAATAAAAGAAAGTAGCAGTGCTAAGTGGAATGCGTCGTTGTTAATAAAGGATTTGAATAAAGAATCTAAAGGACCGTCTCAAGAAGAAATAAAACAAAAATGCCAAGCCGAGCGGAGTTCACCATTGTTACTAAGGAATCTGCAGAAAGAAAGTGAAGAAACGCCGAAAAATGAAATAGTTCGAGGTATCGGAAGCACGAGAAAATCGCCATTGGTAATGATTATGAATGAAAAGAAGGATCTGAAGAAAGAAGGTGAGAGATTATTGCAAGAGGAAATAATAAGAAAGAAAACCAGAAGTTGCAGGATCGGAAAATAAATAGTGAGGTATCATTGTCTGGGAGAGCGTATGCATTCAATCGATACAGTGAAATCGATTACAGTATTGTATTGCGAGGAGAAAATAATCGACTCCCCACGGTTCGTGAGCATCCTGCAAAGCTGTTTTACCTGTACTAGCAAGAAAGAATGTAGACGCAGGCATTGCAGTGAGACGGCAACTGCAACGACATGCTTTCATGGCAGCCAGACGCTGCGTCAGGGGTAGTTGTCATAGGTCACGGTGCGAGACGCAGGCCTTGTGCAACCACAACAAAATGCAGCGAAACAATGCGATCCCTTATCGGGAATATGCATGAAATTCAAATTTACGTCTACTATTTTTATTTTGAAACTTTATTAGTGTAGAATTAGAGCTATAACGTTTTTTCCTATTTATTCGATTTTTATTTACTGATTTTAATTAATCAAAAGTACTTAAAATACAAGAGAAATGTAACTTCGCAACGCTATTGGTCGAATCAAATCGTGACGACCAAGTACACGATATTATTGTGAACAAAGGCGTAGTTGCTGGGAGTTCTAATCATGGAGGAAGGAAATATATGGAGGAGAAGTGACGTTAAATCGGTGAAGCAGGTTCTAAACTCTCGCTCATGCGCAGTGGTGGCAGCGGCGATATTGCGCTTCCAAACAAATGCGATGTTCACATTATGTTAGATTCCTATTCTCACATATGCTTTGGAAACATGCACACTAACATCAAGGGACCTTAGCAAGATCCAAGCATGTGAAATGAAGTTTCTTAGAACGGCCCTCTAGAAAACTAGACTTGACCGCATAAAGAATGATGAAATTAGATCAAACCTAGAGCTAAGGGAATCAATGGAAGAGAGACTTAGGTCATCAAGACTTCGGTGGTTTGGGCATGTGAAGAGAATGACTAGTAAAAGACTGCCAAAAACTTATTTGGAAAAAATGATACTGGGCAAAAGACCAGTGGGAAGAACAAGAAGAAGATGGACAGACCAACTGAAGGAGGACGTAGAGAGAAGAGGTTGGAATTGGGAGTACATCACAGACAGAGAAACTTTTCTGGACAGGAAAAGGTGGAGAACAATCGTCTATAACAGGGGTCTCCAAACTACGGCCCGCGGGCCACATCCGGCCCGCGGACAGATTTTGTCCGGCCCGCGGACAGATTTTGTCCGGCCCGCGGAGAGCTAGGGGGGCATCCACAAATTTCGTGAGATCTCGAAACTTTTGGAGACCTTTTTTTTTTTTTTTTTTCTTTTTAAGGTCCCACCCTGGCGTGAATTGTAGACTTTTTTTTTTTTTTTTTAGCTCTACTGTAATTTACGGACGCCCCCTAGCAAATTAAGTTTAGTTTACTGAAGTTTTCTAATTTTATGTTGGTTTTGGCCCTCGGAACTTACTGGAGTAATCAGTATGGCCCTAAGGCTGAAAAGTTTGGAGACCCCTGGTCTATAACAACCAAGGCTCGTAAACCACACCCGGAAAACTGGAGATGGTCCCCAACGATAATGATGATGACATTATGTTAGATGCAGTGATTATTTCATTTTGTTATTTGTATAAGTGTTTTATAATGCCATCTTGTGTTGCGTACGGTTGCACAAATAGGCCAGACAGGAAAGAACCTGGAATATCATTTCATAAGTAAGTTGAATTCTAATTATAGTTGTTGAAGTGGGCGGTAGGTTTTACAAATTTCGGTGCCTGTCTATAAATATTTAATCATAGCTCTCAATGGGATGACTTTGTTCTCAAATTTTTGGTTGGTGTAGTGTAGAAAATCAGCATACCTTGCTATTTTGCACATAATAGACTAGCATTACTTTTTAACGAGTGTTGAAAATGAGATTTAACGGGGTGTGTTTTACATCGCGATTCAGTGAATTTAGTATTGCGCTTTCTTTCGTCACGTTGCAGTTTATACTGTATGATTAAATTAAATGTGTTAAATTATGCTTTGCAATCTAGGAATCTTGATGAAGCAAACGATGTTGTTACTGCAAATACAGTTTGCGATTCAAATGCGCGTGTGTGGGTATGTCTACATAGTTTGATTCTGTAGCGGCAATTTAATGGAGATTGTGGTTAGGTCTAAATGCAGTCTGTACCAGAATGGTTTTGTTGTTCCATGAGGGACAAAGAATTTATCTATTACTGTTAGTAATTTCATGAGAACCAAGTTAGTGACAAAACGTATATCGCGATGGAAACTACTTCCAGCGATTTCCAATTAAGCTTACGATGTATATTAACAAGATAACTATTTTTATTCTGGTCTAGGCAGCATTTCAACCTAACCACAAGTGGTAGTAAAAAAACTGAAATATCCATTCTGCATGTAATTCATTGTAGCTTTGGCACAATTGATTTCTGGTCCAGGCCGCATATCAACCCAATCCCAGTATATCCCGAAAACTAAGCAAGATATCGAAAACTTTTATTCTTTATTTTCGATTTTTCTCGTCGTGTTACATAAGAATTGATCATTAAATTTGACTTTTGTGAAATTTTTCTTCTTCATTTCAACTCAAGACACCTCACTTTTGATACAGTATATCTTGAGAACTAGGTGAGATATTGAAAATGTTTATTCTTTATTTTTCATTTGTCTCGTCTTTTTAAGTCAGAATCCATCACCAAATTTGACTTTGACCAATTTTTTCTTCTGAATTTCAACCAAAACCATTTCACATTTGAGACAGAATATCTCGAAAACTAAGCAGGATATCAAAACATTTTACTCTTCATTTTTTATTTGTCTCATCGAGTTACATAATAATCCATCACCAGATTTCGGCGTCACGTTTATCCTAGAGTTGCCTTGAGGTTTTTGTACATATTGCCCGTGTCTGTATGGAAGCGGCCATGCCCCCCCACTGCTCCTCCGCTTCACTTCAATGCGTGGTGAAGGTCTCTTGCGTCGTCTCCATATATTTCCTTCCTCCATGGTTCTAATAGCTTTGCGATTGTGTTGAAGTTTATATCAACATATCAGCATAACTGGTGAGAAATTGTATTCTTGCTACAATACACACACCAAATAATGACTGAAAGCAGTTTTCTGAAATAATCTTCCAAAAAAATTGATGCTTTCATGTTAAGAAATTTTGCAGCAAATCCGAATTTTAGGGCCGCTCAGCTCAGAGCAGCGAAAGCTGCGAGGTAATTAAGTGATAGATATTTCAACATGCAAATAAACAAAAAATTCTAGATGTCGTGTATATAGTAAATTATTACGCGTTTTTATCAACTGACAGTGTGGTCTATGCGGTAGGGTGTTAACTTCTTAGTTTTCTGACCCGCGTTCAAATCCCCGTAGAATTAAATACTTTTATCTTCAGAATTTGTCAAGCTTGACCTTTTTATTTTGTTAAAACTTCATTTACGTTCTTTTATTGAGTGAAATAATATTTAAAACAAATCGTATTACCTACAATTCAGCGTCATTTCCCCCCCCCCCCCCCCGAAATTCCTTTTTTTCCGTAATGAATTCACGGGTCTATTGACGGATTGTCTTTTCACAACACAAATCGACCGCACACCCTTAAAATCTTCATTGTAATCATTCGTCAAGAAAGTCTCCAATGTTACATTTTTTTCACTTTTTGTTAATAAGTTGTTTAGGTGCGTTTTCAATTGAAACAGTTCCTATCATGTTATTTATTTCATCTTAGTTGTTTCTTTACTTGTATATCATCAAGAGGTATTTTAAACGAAATACGTAGCATTGGGAAGATAGTTTTTTATTTCTTTCTTCTACAGTCGATTTGTTCCAAGAATGGTTACGCGTAAATGGTTGAAAATAAAATAGTAGGCCTATCTGTGACGAAAAATGGAGCTCGACAAGGAAATGGAAGAAGAACAAGTTAAAATGCTTATAAACATTGCAAAATTCTTTTATCAGTTTCCAGTTTACTAGCAGATTCGCCTCATGACTTAATTTCATTGGGTACGGAGCTAGTCATATTAGGAAGCCATTGTTGATAAATGGGCAGAAATTATGTTTGGTGTAGTTTGTATAAGTAATGTGATTTATTTTAAATTTTGATTCGCGCTATAAAAGTATGTAAATGAAGTTTTAACAAAATAAATAAGTGAATCTTGACAATTTTTGTAGATAAAAATAAGTAAAAACTTTTGATTCTGCGGGGATTTGAACTCGGGTCACAAAATTATGAAGCCAGCACCCTATCCCATAAACCAGGCTGCCATTTTATAAAGTGAGGCAATAATTTACTATATACCTGTCATGTCTGATGATCTCGAAGTAAGATATGATTAGAGTTTGAACAGGTAACGATTTTTTTGTTACATTTCCTAAAATACAGAAATTCTAAGTACTTACGTAAAAATGATCTTCACAATAATATAAACAACTAGTTGCAGATCTATTCTTATAGCGGTACACCACTTTTTTCTTATATTCGCATCTCGCGGGACAAGAAAATACAATTTATAAAGTGTATTTCTTTTAGTATTTTTTGCACACAGGTACAATACAGTACTTATAACACGGTTTACGACCTCCTTCCATATCGACATTAGTTAGAAAACATGAAAGTTTTGAGATGAAACACTCCACGCTATACATTTCGCCAATGCGGTCGTGTACTTACACGTCACACGCAGCCCGCCAAAATGGCAGCGTTTAAATCGGCGGAATTGGATTTCAGTTTTAAAGTATTTATTTTAATGTTAAATCTTAATATTTACATCAATCTTATATTTTTTACGGTTATGTACGAATGTAAATAATTTATTAAAAAAATAAAAAAATACATGTATATACACTATTACAGCTGAAATTGTCTTGGTCTGTAATGCATGATTATGCGGACGGGAACAAACACAGCAAAACAATGTGCTTGCTTATGGCAATGGAGCAGAACGAACCCTTACGATCTCTTTGCGGCGAAAGTGCCAGATCAAGATACCAGCTAGTAGTAAGGAAAGCTGAACCACAGTTAATACATGCAGAAGATTTTGTAACATATTTAAAACCAGGGCGAAAACATGCTGCAGATCAGAGACGCGATAACGAAAGAATCGCTACGGACACTGAAAATTGATGTGTTAATAACGAAATAAGTGTTATGTATGGATGTCTATACTGATGCTATTATTCGTGAAAGGAAGCGAATATCAGGGATTGTATGTGCTGGAAGGAGAAGTTACGCTTAAGGAAACAGCATCACGCGATGTTAATAGAGGAGACCAGTTTAATGTCTATTATAGAGAAATGGAACGGTTACAGAAGATGATTAAATAAGAGTTTCGGATGGAGAACCGAAGCAGCGGGCGGAATAAACGACATCACCACAGCAGCAGTCTGAAGAGTTACGCGATTAGAGGCCTCAGAATCAGTCGCTAGAAGGAAATCAGCTACAGCGGGTAAAACATTGAGTGCTTTGAGTTTGTCAACAGATACCCAGAGGTCGACGTCACCAGGGCGGGCAGTGCTGAGGCGGACTATGTCACCGCGAGAAGCCACTAGCCTCGTCCCTCAGCAGGGTCCACATATTATCAGCGGAACGTTAGCCAAGCTGAGGTGCAGAACAGCAACAGCAGTCACGTGGGAAATCAGAAACGTCTACGCCAAGAAGACGCAATTTTTGCAACAACACACATACACTCCAAATATTGCATCCTCAGCCCACATAGCATCAACGCCTGTAAAGCGGGGAAAAAAGGATTGTAAAGGAACAACTCATCGTTACTTTTATTGCAAGATCATTAGAAAAAACAACTACACTGTTGTTAGCTAAGCGACGATGGAAAGAATCTCGCATAAAAAGAAAAGAATAATATATATTGCAATGTAAACAAAACATCATCCATTCATCCGCATTAAAAATTGCGGATGGGGATGCGAAAGCGGATGAAGGATTTCACGAGAAAGTTCCGCTACATCCCTAGTTATAACTACTATACAACGATACATATGATACAGATTCTACTTTTTTTAAAAATCTCACGTTTACAAATTATGTCAAGTTTTCCATTGTTCGGGAAAATTAATATAAACTGTAGGATCACAAAAATCAAACTAACTTCACCAACAAACTGCATCAAGTCATTTGTTGTACGGCAAAAATCCCAACCTAATGGGATCTAGTCGCACACCGGAAGTAAACGCAAGTAGACGTACGACTAAGTCAGTTCCAGTGTGAGAGCGCTGATTAAATTCCGAATATCGAGAAAAATTCTGGTGTAGTCGCTTCAAGTGTGAGGCCAGCCTTAACAGTATGCTTGACCCTCTACCGGAAAACAATGCTCCGGCCGATCCGTTTTCTAGAAGTCGTCCGTCTTCATTCAGTTAATATAAAACGTCCGTTTTTCGGTCCACACGCAATGTTTTGGAGGATACGTTTTACCTGATTAAGTAAAACGTCCGTCAAGACGTTATGTGTAGACTGACCTATAGATTTACACCTGTTACAGACCCTTATTTCTCGTTTGGTCAAATTCAAGTTTGTAACACATTTTTATTTCTTTTAGCACTAAAACGCATCTGCCTGAAATACAGAGGTTGGACAAAATAATATGAACACTGTACGATAGAGTACAGGTTTTTGCATGTTGGCACCAGGGTGATCTGGACAGGATATCTAATTAGGTTGGTAAACACGGGATGAAGATAAATGCAAAGAAGAGTCAGCTTATTAGATACACAAATAAAAAACAAAAGGTTAATTATGAATATAAGCTGGGGAAAGAATTGCTTGCTGAAGACTTGAAATGTAAATATCTTGGCATTATTTTTGATAACAAGCTTAACTGGGCTGGACACATTGGACAGGTGGTAGGAAAAGGTTTCAAAGTTCTGCACTTGTTAGAGAGAGTGATGAGGGGATGTACGGGAGAAGTAAAGGAATTGGGTTACAAAACTTTGGTGAGACCATTGCTCGAATATGGTAGTGTAGTATGGGACCCTCATTTTACGTATCAAATACAGGAGTAGGAGAGGGTGCAAAAAGGGCTGCTAGATTTGATTCTGGAAATTATCGCAGAATGCAATCAGTGACGGATATGATAAAGGAGCTGAAATGGGATTCATTGCAAGGCAGGAGGAGGATGAGGAGGGTCATGGGAGTGTACAGGGCATATACTGGCGATGAGGCATGGAAAGATATTGCAATAGGTATGAAAAGTAGTGCATGGAAGGGAAAAGATGACCATAACCACAAGCTGGCACTCGATTTCAGGCACAAGGGTGTGGGAAGATTCTCTTTTTTAGGTAAGGGTGTCAGGGATTGGAATGAGTTACCAAGAGAAATGGTGAATAATTTACCGAAAAGTTTGAAAGAATTTAAAGATAAAATTTGTAGAGGGCAAATGTAGGTGGGTGCAGGATAAGGGGAAAAGGGTGTGTAGGGAAATTGCCACCGGAGCCTGTGCTCCATTGCAATTAAATTAAATATTGTTTCGATAAAAACAGTAAGGCGGGAGCTCTACAAAGTTACAGTGCCGGATCTAGGGGGGGTCAAACCGGGGCGCTTGCCCCGGGCGACAATTTCAGGGGGGCGGCAAAATCATGTTTGAAGGAGCGGTAAATGGCAAATTCGTGTGACGGTGACCTTTTTTTTAGCTCTACTGTCCCAAGCGGAAACCATCAGAGGGCGGCAAAATTAAATAATAGCTCTGTACCGCCCCGGGCGGCAAATTCATGTTTGAAGGGGCGGCAATATCAAGTTTTTTCTCCGACTCGGAAAATTTGTAGATCCGCCACTGCAAAGTTAACATTCATGGAAGGGCTACTATTACAAAACCCTTTTCAACAGCAACCAATGCTAAGCTGTGAAACAAGTGGTGCCACGATCGTAAAAACTGGACACTTGATGATAGGAAGAATGTGATATGATCCGATGAATCATCGTTCACATGTTTTCCTACTAACGGCATGCTTTATGTATGGAGAAGCCTACGATCTGGACTGCCTGAATCCTACAGTTAAGCACCAGGGAGGTTCCTTTATGATTTGGGCGGCTACATCCTGGTATTCAGATAGCGCTCTCATTCACATCACTGGCCGGATGACTGCGAATGAATATCTCGACATCATCAATGATAAAAGTCTTACTGTGACTAACATACTGCTGACAAACACTGCCATATTCCAAGATGATAATGCGCCCATACAAACAGCCAAAAAGATTCTGTCCTGGTTCGAGGAGCATCAGAACATCATCAAACATCTTCCCTGGCCAGCACAATCGCCAAACCTCAATGTAAGTGAACCATTGTGGGAAGTTTTAGAGCAGAGAATAAGGAGTAGATTTCCACGTCCAACATCATTGAAGCAATTGGCGAATGCTTTGGTACAAGAATAGGACCACATTCCATTGGAAACTATTTAGACACTCCACGAATCTATCCAGCGAGAGAACTGCAGCAGTTCTACACGCAAAAGGTAGCCCAATAACATATTAATAAATCAATAGGATGTAAATGTCAGGTGTTCATATTATTTTGTCCAACCCCTGTAGAGACAAAACGATAGCTAAGGTCAATGACTTTTTAAGCATCTTTTAGACTAAGCAAAGAGGAATACAGTGATAATATTTATATTTCGCTAACTCGGAATTTGCCGTGGGAAGTTGCCACGTTCATTTTGTTCTTCCCTCTTTCTCTCAAGTGCAGACGACACTTAATGAGGCCGTCCACAGTTTGAAGCTATTCGGATATTGTCGTAATAGAGTTAATTGTTGTAGCTCACCTGGATATCCGCCTGACGGTGTAGAACTGGTTGTTCTCTGGATTGTCTCGACGCGTGCTGACACTAAGCAGGGCTGCCTCGTCCTGCACGCGGCCCTCGCAGCAGCAGCAGCCACGGCACCACTGCCACATGATGGTCCTGCGCATCACACCACACACTTACTGCATAACAATCCATGGAGTGTATGCGTTTAAGTTTAAAAAACTAAAAACACGCTTTCGTAGCGATTTGAACTAAAAAACTAAAAATAATCGGAAAATACAAAGATATTGTTCAACACCGATAGGATGTCCCACAATTCAGAATAAATTAGTTTTCTGAATAAGCTTAAAATAAGAATAAAGTCACTAACCAAATAATAATAATAATAATAATAATAAGTTTAATGTAAAAAAAAAAAAAAAAAAAAAAAAAAAAAAAAAAAAAAAAAAAAAAGTGGGGTGCTCTCGTCATACTTTTCACAATGGCTCTACGTTTAGGAATAGCTAGCGATAAAAAATATAAGCAAACTGATTGCTACACCCCACGCTTTTTTATATTATACTTAACTTTTTCGTTAATTTATTTTAAGCTTATTCATAAAACTAATTTATTCTGGGGGTGTTGAACAACTTCTTTGCATTTTTAATTCACATCGCTAGTTTTTTAAACTATAATTTTGTTTATAACTTTTTAGTCTAGATTGTTACAAAAGTGTGTTTCTTACTGTTTGCTTTTTCTTCGGCAATCTCTCTTTTTCTTTGTGTTGTAGTTTCATGTTTAATTATTATTGCCAAGAGTAACGGACAGTTGAATGGTCAACCCTACCAAAGGTCCTATAGCAGCGTAAATGTACAAGGCTAATCTTCTGTAACAGAACGAACGAAGTCAAAACAATATAGGGAATACTCACCGTTAAAATCAGATTAAGTTACTGCGGCCACTA
This sequence comes from Vandiemenella viatica, assembly GCA_031002005.1. NCBI lineage: Eukaryota > Metazoa > Arthropoda > Insecta > Orthoptera > Morabidae > Vandiemenella > Vandiemenella viatica. The sequence goes on from JARYHS010008074.1 coordinate 346,811,055, forward strand.
TCGTAGTTGCTTGCGGATAGTGCAGAAGCTTGCACAACAAATCAACTTTTCCGTTATTATTGTCAAAGCAATGAGAATACCAGGACATAGTTGTGAAGTTATTATATTGTTATCCGTTCCTTACTTTATTTATTTATTTTTACAGCTTCATCAATCCTTGTTTCAGGATTCAGCCTCTTTAAGCCAGATGATCTACAATTTACAATTTAATGCTACACAATGCCATACGCATTTAATTTAATTACCCACTTCCAGAAGTCAGAATGTTTTTAAATTTTGCACACGTATTAAGAACGGATAATTTTACGGAGAAAAAAAAATTGTCCGTTATTAATATGCGTGCAAATTTTAAATTTTTTTTTTTAAATTCAGACTTCTGGAAGTGGGCAATTAAATTAAATGCGTATGACATTGTTGACCGGGATATCTCCGAAGGATCCGTCCTCCCAGTGACAGGTTTTTGGAATTGCATGCTCGCTCATATCGCGGCTGCACTTACTTAACCCATCGGGTATAGGGAACTTGCAATTTAACGAGGAATCCGAATAATGCAGGGTCCTACCGTTCTTCAGATAAACAAAGTTTTGGCAGAGGTAAAACCTGGATTCGAATCGCGGATCGTCTGCTCGCCACTCGAGCGCGTTAACTATCTGAGCCACCAACTCCCTACTGGAAGAGGGTGAAAATTAGACACCTTTGTCGTACTAAGTTTAAACCACTTTGCTGTTGTTACTGTCAACGTAATGAGAAAGAAGTTATTGTACTGTTATCCGTTCTTAATACGAGTGCAAAATATTTTTTAAATAATCGGACGTCTGGTAGTGGGTAATTTAATTAAATGTTTATGGCTTTTTTTACCTTTGAATCTCCGAAGGGTCCGATTGCTAAGTGACAAAGGTTTTTTGAATTGCCGCACATGCGCATTCATGTCGCGAATGCACTTGTCTAACCCGTCAGTCCCATCTGGTATTGGAGATCTGCAGTTTAACGTGGAATCCGAAACAAAGATATGAAAGTATAGTATTGTCATCGGTTCTTAATACGTGTGTGAAATTTCAAGTAATTAGAATGTCCAGAAGTGGATTAAAACTCAATTGCAAAATTCCATTTCATTCAACAATTTTTCTATTGTTGTATTGGTCTATTGTCAAAGTAATGAGGATATCAATACATGAAATTATTTAAATTATTGTATGGTCATCGGTTCTTAATACACGTGCAAAATTTCAAACAAGTCATACATCTGGAATTGGATGAAAATTAAACTGAATAATTCCAACATTTACACATACATACATACATGTAAAGCTGATATAATAGCCGGAATTCGAACCGGCGACCTTGCGTGCACTACTCACGCGCTACAACACAAATACAGGGCGGTAATGGAAATTAGTAACATCTGTAGTATGACGGTTGAGTCACTTTGTTATTGTTGCCAAAGTAACGACATTACCAGGACTTTGCTATTAAACCTAGTTGTGAAAACTGAACTGAAAGATTCCTTTACATTTCTACATACATACAAGTTAATCCAATAAAACCGTGTTAAAAAGCAATGATATTTCTATGCAAATGGAGACTTTCCCGGCGTATTGATTCAATGAAAGTTTCACGGGTGTCCAGACGGATGGTGTCATAAAACGACGACGTTTCGACAACCTGCTCGGTTGTCTTCATCAGGTTGTCGAAACGTCGTCGTTTTATGACACCATCCGGCTGGACACCCGTGAAACTTTCATTGAATGATATTTCTATACCTGTACCGAATGCAGTGTGTGTCGTTACAAAAATACGGTATCAAAAGACATATATAGTTTTTTTTTTAAAATTCTCTAGTTATTGGAAATGTTTTGTGTTTACAGAATGCATTTAGGATAAAATAAAAAGTTTTAGAATAGACATAATTGCGAAAACTGGTTTAGCTATTTCGTTGTGACTGAGCAAGAAACAGAGTTAAAACTATTAATTGAATACAAGCTGAAGAATTTAACTGCTGTTGAAGTCTTGTAACCAGTTTTCCCCGGAGTCAAAACTCTTGTAAACCAAAAGTGGAGGATGACCACGCGGATGTGAAAGTCTTAGCACAAACTCGGGAGTTACGCTCGCCGGGAATTAGTGGAAGGCTGCTCTTCTGACAGGATCAACTGTCGCCGCACAACAGTGGAGGGCCAAAAATTTCTCTGTTGTTACTGTCGAATTAATGAAAGATTCCGTTACATTCATACATACGGGTCAAGCTAATAAAAACATGTTAAAAAGGTCGTCGCCACACGAATTTCCCAGTCACCACGCCTTCAAACATGATTTTGACACACCCCCCTTTTCCTGAAGTTGCCACGGTTTTACCCCTCCCCCCGATCTGGCACTGGTGTTTACCCTACGGAAGGTTTTTTTTTTTATAAAATAATTTTAGTAGAAGTGGTATTATTTTATGGTTTTTCAGCAAGAAAGTTCCACAAATCGTGGAGTAAGAATGCAATGGCAAACATTTTGAGGGTCAATGGCTTGCCAACTTTCATTTAATACCGTGAAAATTATTATGTAGAGGAATAGTTGGTAACACGTTAATATGTCGGAACCTAATAATTGTCCTAATGGTCTGAAATTTGGTACACACTTTCCTAGGGCGATAATATTTTATTAAAAGTTCATAAACAAGCTTCCAAATATATAGAAATCAAATATAATTAATCGGGTATATGGGTACATGTATACATCTTATTTCACAACAAATATTATTTACTGTTGATGTCTACTTCCAGTGTTTCTTAGTCTTCATTGTTATATGAGAAACTGCTGGCTGCGTTCATATCGCATGTAGTTAACCAGTAATACTACACTAAAAATGGGAGATGTACGATTTTGTGTGTGTACATCCGACATATTGCTTTTTATGCCTTTACGTCGAGTTCATAAAAAGTTACTTTTTACCTGTATACATCCCTGAGATAGTATATTCCATAGCAACCAACCTTCTAAGATGAAGGATAGTTACAGTGCAGTAAGATTAATTCCCAATATTTCAAACCTAAACGATCATAATGTAATATAGATATATCCTATGCCGTAACAGCGAATATAATATATTGAGTAATTGGATGGGTTCTGTATGAATATAACTAATTCGCAACGACAAAAGGTATGAATATTGTACGAAAGGAAGTACTCTACCTGAACGACATAAAGATCGTTTCTAAGTCAAGAATGAAAAATAAAGCGTTTTGTAACAGAATAACGTTACTGGTTTCTTGCGTGCGGAGAGTATAGGGCGGGGATTTCAAATGTTGGTAATACTAAAACAAATACAAAGCTGCTCTGTATTTAGTGAGTGGAATTATGTACTTGCTGTGAAGATATTAGTTATTAGACATGCGTTTGTTAGAAATGGATCCGTTCTGATGATTGCTGGCCCGGTGGTTATCTGCGGAGACCCGGTGGGGGCGGAGAGTGTGTGTGTGTGTGTGTGTTTTCGTTTCGCAGTCTATTGCTGCTAGGTTGTGTATTTCTTCCAGTCTATTTTGTGCCGAAATATTTCACAAACATGGATTCCGAAGTTCTTGAACATCTTCTCCGCAGAGAGAATGGCGAAACATTAAAATATTTTCAAAGCTGAGTATAAGTTGTTCTCCTCGGTCTAAAACTAGAACATGCAACAGAAAAAAATTGTTACTTGGGTAAAGATGCTTCTGTGTATATGCGACATTGTTTCAGACGCACCAAATGTAAGAAGAAAGAAAATATTTAGGATGTATCTTTTTACGAGGGAATTAGAATACCTCTGAAGGACCTTTTTGTTTTACTGTGGTATTGGTGTGCAAATATAACCGTCGAATCATACAATGGTTTCTCTAGAATTTCAGAAGGATCCGCCAGCAAAATGTATCGCTATATTACAGACATTTTTTCCTGGAAGACTCTGAGTGATATTGATAAATTCACTTTCGGTGGACCAGGTAGCGTTATACAGATCAATGGAACAGCAATCTCGAAAAGAATTGGCAGAATTGTTTCGTCACGTTGGATAATTGGCATATATGGAGTCACAGAAAGAAGAGGCGTGTTATTTTATTTGGAAATCAAAAGTACGCGAACTGCCATACGCATCATCCTTCGCCATGTCAGGCCCCGTTAAGACATATGGACGGATTGTTGGTCTAAATATAAGCGTCTACGTAATTTTGGAAGAGTAGCTCCTTATATTCACAACACTTTGAATCATTCCAGAAATTTTGTGGATTTGACCACTGATACGTGCACCTACTTCGTCGAAAATTTGTGAAGTAGACTGAAGAGACTTTAGCGTCGCCGCAACGCACTAACCTCAAACCAATTACCAGAGCGTATTGACTTCTTCTTGTGGCAGCAGCAGTGTAGACATATCACACTATATGCATTCCAGAATAATCAATAAATTACTGAATATATGGTAAGTATTAGTTTTGTGATTCGCAGTTATATTCAAATGCTTCGTTATTCGTACCAATACGGGTTACTTTCAGCGCTTATTTCTGTTTCTTTTCGCTGTGAAATTATAATTGGATCTTTGTTTACAGCCTCCCACTGAAAGAAGAATTGTGGTTGTACATAACTTTATTGAACCTCATATCGGGAGACCAGTCGATTAGATTGGACGTTTTGAATTCACTCTTCCAATTTATGGCAAAACGTTTCATGCAATGGACACGCTTCCCTGATAGCAGGACCGCTAAAGTTTCATTCCGTTCCTGTATTTCTGCAACCTACAAGTTCTAAGCACACACACACACACACACACACACACACACATATATATATATATATACGTCGTTGTATCTTTTTTTAAATGCCTTTACATTTCACACCGCTGATATCAAAAATCAAACTAACTGAGGTTATAAATAAAAACTAAATAACTGGAACCTTATGCTGATACAAAAAGAGTCATTATTCATTCTGGTCCAGGCTGCATTTCAACTTAACCACAAACTCTGGGACCAAAAATAAAATGAATCTATAGTGTTTATACAATAAAACTGCAGCCATAAGTTGCTACAAAGAATACTATTTTTCATATCGGACCAGGTTACATTTCAATCTACTTAACTACTAAGTTCGTTTCATTTATTTTAGGTAGAAATACACCCTGGACCTCAACAACGTTCCAGGGATTAAGGTCTGGTCTACGGGCATACCCGACTTTTTGGTCATCAGGTCCTCGCAGAACTCCCCATGTACCTGCCATCCAACGCTGCCTCCGCCGCAGGGACGAGCTCTTCCGAACTACCCGCCCTTATAGCGGGGACGGTGAGCAACGCGCGTTTCGACACCCATAAAGCGTGCCCGCGGGGCGGTATGTGGAACCAGGCCGAACTCAGTGAGAACACGCCGCAAGTCATGACGATTGTTACCGATCGTGGTGGGTGTACGGTTAATCTTCTGGCTTCGCATTCGGGAGGACCCTGGTTCGAATCCCCGTCCGGATATCCATATTTGGGTTTTTCATGGTTTTCCAGAATCACTTTAGGCGAATGCCGGGATACTTCCTTCAAAGGGCCATGGTCGAATTCCTTCCCGCTCCTTGTCCCCAATCCCATCCCGCCTCTAATTACCTCGACGTCGACGAGGCGTAAAGCCATAAGTAAAAAATATAAAAATGACGATAGTTCACCCCTATTTTTATACCTCATCCGTTACGATCACTACGGTCTAGAGCAGGGTTTCTCAAAGTTACATTTCCATGTACTCCTATAAAATTTCCCAGGCAATGGCGAACACCCTTAAAACACTGGGTTTTTATTTATTTAAGAAAATAATGATTTTTATTTTAAAAAAGTAATACAGTCACAAAGAAGAATATGCTATTAATTAATGTGATTGATGGGCTTGTTTCTTGCAGCAGGTTGAGTCGAATTTAGGAGCATTTTGCTCAATGAGCTCAGTCTCAATTCACCACTGTGCATGGTTGAGCCACCATAACATAAGACGTGTTGTGAACCCTCTACAACCAACTGGTGATCTCCTAGGGGTTCGCGTACCCAACTTTGAGAAACCCTGGTCTAAAGTGTATTGCAACAAAAGAATAATTACTTTTTTCCTTCAAAAACTCTTTCTATATCATCTGTGCACTGTGCGCTATTCTAGATAACAATAGTGTACCTTCTATAAGGTTTATAATGCATTTCAATTTAGCTGCAAATGCACCCTAGATCTCAGTGACAACAGGCCGCAGAACTCCCCCCAACACATTTCTGCCCTATCGATCACTTCCGCTACGGTCCAGGTTTATTAAAACAAAATAATCTTGAAAACTCTTTCCATGTCACCTGGCGCTACTATTCTAATCTACTAATCCAATTTCACTTAGGTCCAGGGTGCATTTCAACCCAACAGCTAGATAAATTGTTTTTATGTCAAAATTAACCTTGAACATTTGTAAACTTTTGACCGCAGACCATTCGAGGAAATTCTACGATAACCGTGGCGCCGCAATTTGATGCTGGATTTTTGTGTAACTTGACATGACAAATTGAAAGTAACGTTTCTTTTTACATATATCGCTTAGTTCTCCAGATATTGTATCTCAAAATTGATGTGGTTGAAATGCGGCCTGGAAAAGAAGAAAAATTTCGCCATAGCCAAATTTGATATTGAATTCGTATGTAATTCGACGAGAAAAATCGAATCTATATACTGGTATCTGGCTTAGTTCTCAAGATATTTTACCTCAAAAGTGAGGAGGTAAGGGTGAGATCCGGCCTGGACCAGAAAAAAAATCAACAAAACCACAATGCCTATGGAAATGTACTGTAGAGTTTTATTTCCTTCCTAGTGGTTGTTATTAGGTTGAAATACAGCCGGGACCATAAGAAATGTCACCAAAAGCACAAGGAAATATATCTAGTACTGATTTTTGACATGCTATATACGGTAATGATAAAACTGCCTCATTCGACATGACAATAGTGCATTAGCATTATTATATCCAATGGCCTGCTGACAATGGCATCCATGATTTAGTGAAACCTAAACAGTGTCAAACACAAACTTTAATATTAGCCTATACAGGATTGCCTAGAAATCCTGTTATAACATATTATGTTTGCAAACAATGATACTTACACAATAATAGCACATAATGAACTTTATTTAATTTCTGATTCTCTCCTCAACTATATCAAAATACGCCCTTCTTAAAATATTCATTCTTCTCTCCTCGATATATCTCACCAACCACCTCCAAATGCCAATCAAGGCATCAATCTTCAATTTTTTTATTATTTATGAGTAGTGTAAGCCCGTGACTATTTTTTGCGTATCCTCACGGGTCTAGAATAGTTCCAGTTTTTAGGATCAAAGATTATGACAGGTTTAATTTAATTTAATTTAATTTAATTGCAATGGAGCACAGGCTCCGGTGGCAATTTCCCTACACAGCTATCTTCCCCCTATCCTGCACCCACCTACATTTGCCCTCTACAAATTTTTTCTTTAAATTCCTTCAAAGTTTTCGGTAAATTATTCATCGTTTCTCTTGGTAACTCATTCCAATCCCTGACACCCTTACCTAAAAAAGAGAATCTTCCTACACCCTTGTGCCTGAAATCGAGTGCCAGCTTGTGGTCATGGTCATCTTTTCCCTTCCATGCACTACTTTTCATACCTACTGCAATATCTTTCCATGCCTCATCACCAGTATATGCCCTGTACACTCCCATGACCCTCCTCATCCTCCTCCTGTCTTGCAATGAATCCCATTCCAGCTCCTTTATCATATCCGTCACTGATTGCATTCTGCGATAATTTCCAGAAACAAATCTAGCAGCCCTTCTTTGTACCCTCTCCAACTCCTGTATTTGATACGTAAAATGAGGGTCCCATACTACACTACCATATTCGAGCAATGGTCTGACCAAAGTTTTGTAACCCAATTCCTTGACTTCTCTCGTACATCCCCTCATAACTCTCTCCAACAAGTGCAGAACTCTGAAACCTTTTCCTACCACCTGTCCTATGTGTCCTGCCCAGTTAAGTTTGTTATCAAAAGTAATTCCAAGATATTTGCATTTCAAGTCTTCAGCAAGCAATTCTTTCCCCACCTTATATTCATAATTAACCTTTTGTTTTTTATTTGTGTATCTAATAAGCTGACTCTTCTTTGCATTTATCTTCATTCCATGTTTACTAACCCAATTAGATATCCTGTCCAGATCACCCTGCAACTGTTTACAATCCTCTATCGTTTTGATTCTTTTATACAGCATTATGTCATCTGCAAACAATCTAATTTCAGATAGTAAACAGGCAACACAATTATTCATTAGAATAATGAATAGCAATGGTCCCAATACGCTACCCTGTGGCACACCCATTTTTACTTCCACTTCTTTTGATACTACATTTCCTACCCTAACTTTCTGTTTTCTACCTTTTAAAAATTCTTCTACCCAGCAAATCACTTTCTTATCCACTCCAATGGTTTTTACCTTATTTACTACCATTTTATGGCTTACTCTGTCAAACGCCTTAGACAGATCTAGTGCTACACTATCAATTTGGCCTCCCTTGTCCATTTCATCTGAAATATCTTGCATATATCCCACCAACTGAGATTCGCATGAATATCCTTGCCTGAAACCATGTTGCCTGCTTGAAAACCAATTACGTTCCTCACATATATTTCTGATGTGGTTGCATATCAATCTTTCCATTAATTTACCTACCACTGATGTCAAACTGATTGGCCTGTAATTCTCAACTCTATTTCTCACCCCTCCCTTATGTACCGGTACTACTATTGCACTTTTCCAGTCCTGTGGTAAGCAGCAAGTGTCTAGACTCAATTTAAATAATATTTCAAGATAAGGTACAATGTCACATCCGGCTATCTTTAAGATATCTGTAGTAATATTATCTTCACCAGCCCCTTTATGTTTTTTCAGCTTTCTTATTTCCTTCATGATTTCCTCAGGATGGATATCAAATTTTTTACTTTCGTCATTTCTAATTGTGTTGTTAAGCTCGTTCTCCGAATTAGACCCTCCTGTTTCTGATTCATTTTCCCTAATGCTTTCTCTGAACCAGTTACTTAAAATCTCTGCCTTTTTCAAATCGTCAGTAACTTCTTCTCCATCCTTATCTATAAGTGTCTCTACATCCTCCCTTCCCCTCAGTTTCCTGATATAGCCATAGAAATTTCTAGATGCATCAGTCAATGGTCCCCCTGCACTGACAATACTCTTCATAAACCCATCTTTGGCCATTTTCTTTGCTGTTATTAAGTCCTTGTTTAGTTGTTTTAAATATTCCCTACTACCCTGCTGTCTCTTAACTCTGTTATGTTCTTATCTTACCAACCTCTTTAACCTCCTCACTTCCCTATTATAGTACATAGGATCTCTACTTCTCTTTATTTTTTGCTTTGGAATAAATTTTTCTTCCCCCTTTCTTATTATCTCCTTGAACTCTTTCCACCTTGACTCTACTGTACCTGAGCCTTCCTTCCATTTGCTGAATTGTTCTCTGAAATATCTCCTCAAATTTGAAACCTGTGCCTTTTTATAATTGTACCTATTTCCCCCTTCAATTTTGGCTGCTGGTTTACTGAATCCTCTAATATCCATCAGAACTGCTTCATGATCACTTATTCCTTCAGTTACTTGATACCTCAAAAGGTTTTCATCGGGCTTAATTAGAAATATATCCAAAATATTTTGTCCCCTAGTGTTTTGCTCAACCACTTGTGTAAATCCTCCTTCCCTTATTAAGATATTTGCAAATCTTTGTTCCCTTGTGTTATTTATCTTATTCCCTTCCCAGTTTACACCTGGTAAATTTAAATCTCCGCCGATGATGATCATTCTATTCTCACCTCTGAAATCTGAGTATGAATTTAATTTCTCCCCAAGAGCCTCATCCTCTTCTGTCATTCTTCCACTGCGGTAAACAGCCAACACTCTGATTTTTTCTTTTTTACTACCCCAGAAATCTACCCCAAGTAACTCATGGTCTTGATCTATGAATGCCAGTGAACTATGGTAGTTTTTGCTAACTAGTATGAAGACTCCTCCACCAATTGCTCCTCGATCTCTGCGGTACACTCTGTAACCATCAGGAAAAACCTCACTGTCTAGTACTTCTTCTTTTAACCAACTCTCTACCCCAATTATTATTTGTGGTTCATGCATCTCTATTGACCTGATTTGATCAAATATAAATTGACCTGTGTTTCACCCGTAGGGTGAATAAAATCTCTTAGCTTGAAGAACTCGGAAGCATTAATAGAGGTAGATATTAAACACGGACGATAGCGCAATCGTATAATTGTTTCAAAGGTCAAAGACTCGAACTTTCTATACAAACTTGACTTGTATTTGACCCTTAAAGTTCACACTGTAAAATTTAAAAAAATCCTATTTACATCGAAAACATCACGTTGTTTTTTATTGAGACTGGGCAAACAGTCGCAATCATTGGTCATAGTATCTGTAACGGCCAAAGATCTTAATAAACATTCAAAAATAAGATAGGAAACGGAAAGATGACCCGTCACTAACCACAGATGAAAGCAGGAGGGTGAGATGAACACGTAAAAACACAAAAACAAAACAAATTGCACAAAATTTCGGTGAGAAACCTTATTCGTGTGAGAGGCGAGACATTTGACGGGGGGAAAGATGTGTTCACAGCCCGACCCGCCACATGAATGAAACAAAGGCGGAAACACTGGTTAGCGGTGGAAGTGCCGGGGGTGGGGAGAATAAGGTTAGAAGTGAAACAAGATAATCTTTGCGGCGCCTGTTTAGAAATTATTATTGAAAACATTATTAAAAAAATTTATATACATGAAAAAATTTACAATATTATTTTGATTTGGATCAGTTATAAGGGTAAATAAATGAAGGCAGAAATATATACAATTAAATAAATATACAAATTTAAAAAAATATGAGGGATGAAAAAGGATATATATATATATATATATATATGAAAAGTTAGTAAGTGACAGGTTTAACGTAGGTTCAGGCCAGTGATGTGTCTGGTGTCAAGGATATGTTGGTAGACTAGTTCCCATCTGCGGAGTTCTGAAGGGGTAGTGGTGTTCGGAAAAACTCTAACAGCTCTAACTGTGAAACAGGTGTTAAGGTTGTTCGAATCATGTGAGTTGGCATGAATTGCCACTGGATGGTCAGGGTTGGAAGTATAAAGATTTTGCCTGTGGCCATTCATCCTGTGGGATAGTTGTTGAGTGGTGAAGCCGATGTAGGAAGCAGTGCAATGGAGACAGGTGAGTTGGTAAATAAGGTGAGTGGTAGAACACATAGCATGTCAAATTATGGGAATGGATTCTCCTGTGACAGGATTAGAGTACATGGTGATGGCAGGGTGCATGCTACACGTTTTACAGCGGGGTCTGTTACAAGGGAAAAATCCCTGTGGAGGTATAGGAGAGTCAGACGGTAAATACTTGTGGACCAGGATGTTATTCAGATTTGGTGGTCTGCTGAAACAAGTGCGGGGAGCAGTGGGTAGGATTTTTGGAAGAAGGAGACGCATTTCAGGAAAGGACCGTAGAAAGTAATGTCCACGGCGGAGAATCTGGTTGATGGATTCCAAGTCAGGAAAGAACTGGGTGACGAGTGTTGGTCCACTGACAGTTTTAGGAGCTGTAGAACGAGGGTTGTGGGAGATGGCTCGAGAGATTTGTTTTTCCCAGATGTCGTTGGGGTACTGACGGGAAATGAGGGCCTGGGATAGTTTTTTGGAGTAACTGGAAATTGATTCTTGGTCGGAACAGATGCGTCTGCCACGGATTTCAAGGCTGTATGGGAGGGAACTTTTCTTGTGGAAAGGGTGACAAATGTCAAGGAAGGTGACACAGATGTGAGAATACGACCAGGTGAAATTGATGGAGTGACTGTTATTGAGGAGTTCCTGGAGGTGGTCTTTCCCGTGGGTTCAGATCTTAAATATATCATCTGTGTACCTAACCCACACGAGGGGACTGAGGGGGCAGTTCTTCAGAAAATTTTCATCCAGAAGATCCAGGAAGAGGTTGGCATATGACGGGGTCATGTGGGTACCCATGGCAGTGCCGCGTATTTGGTGATAAATCTGGGAGTTGAAGGAGAAGTAGTTTTTGGAGAGGATAAATTTGGTTAGGGATATGAGAAAGGATGTACTGGGAAGACTGTTCGGAGGGTGTATATCCAGGAAGTGTTGAAGGGAACTGAGGCCTTCAAGGTGAGGAATATTGGCGTACAAGGAAGTTACGACAATGGAGACAAGGGGGTAGAGGACTGGGGACTTTGGACAGACGCTCCAAAAAATTTGGGATGCCTTTGATGTAAGAAGGAAGGTTCTGCACAAAAGGTTGAAGGTGTTGATTCACCAAAACTGAAATCTGTTCAGTAGGGGAATCACATGCAGCAACTATAGGTCATCCCGTATTGCCAACCTTGTGTATCTTGGGGAGAAGGTATAAGGGATTCTGAGGCTTGAAAAGGGATAAGGATTGTGAAGAGAGGCCTTGTATCGGGCCCAAGAGGTCCAGGAAGGAGCGAATTTCAAGGAAAATGAAATAGATGTGATCTGAGGTGTGTGAACAGTAAGTATTGGTATCAGAAAACTGTTTAAGGGCCTCCACATCGTAGTCACTGCGGTCCATTACCACAGTGGTGGATCCCTTTTCCGATGGAAGGATGATGTTTTTGTTCCTGAACAGTTCTTTCAACGCACGGATTTCGGTTGGGCTGAGGTTATTGGAGTTGGGAACAAAGTTGAGGAAAGATTTTGATGATATGGTGGATGTGAGGAAATCTTGAAAAAGGAGGAGAGGATGGTTTTGGGCAAGTGGAGGAGGATCTAGTTGAGATGGTGGTTTGAAACTGCTCTAAGCTGGACTCAATCTCACCCCGGCGGTGGTCACTCTCCGTGATAATGCCAGCGAAATGTGCGGCAGAATGGAAGACTAGAACAGCGTGGTCGAACTTAGGAGTAGGTGAGAAGGAAAGTCCCTTGGATAGGATAGACAGTTGTGGTACAGACAGTGAAGTAGATGAGAAGTTGACGACTAACCGTTGTGGTGTGACCACAGGTGGGATAGTGGCACAAGGGGTGGGTTGTAATGGGGATGGGTGTGGCATTTTAAGGATGTGGGCAAGGCATAGGGCTTTGGCAATCAGGTGAGGTGCGTGCTGCATATGTGAAGGGTGTTGGTGTGCATATGTGAAGGGTGTTGGTAGGGAATAGAAAGGCCTAGAATAAGATAGCTCTTTAATAAGTTAGATAACTTGTGCAGATATTTTTGTGCAAATTTCTATTGCAACTGCCTGCAGTCAGTGAGAATTTGTTTAAGATGTAGCGTTGGGGAGGGGATTCAATATTATTAAACAGTTGAGCAACTCTGAAGAAATAAATTCGCGGAATAGTTGATTCGGCAATATATTAGGTCTGACATTCACTTAAAATAACCTGATAACTCACATACAGAGAACATGAATAAAGACCATCAACGAAAGTTGCCAGTAAAATACCTAAAAAGCAAATAAACCGTAATGCATAAACTTTAGTGAAGCAACAACTTTAGTGAAAGTTTTAATTAAATTGAAATTTATCCTAAGCCAGAATGAAAATTGGCATTCGTGGTTACAGCAGAGACCATGAGTAATTTAATCTCATATATATATAAAAATAGACGTGTTTTTTCCTGTATTTCACTTTTCAGCCACCAGTACATAGCACAGATCACTGTTGTTTGTGTGAGGAAGTAGCATGGAGTTTCCTATCGTGCACAACGTTGGCCGAATGCCGATAGCTGTGGGGATGTGGAAGATATGATGATTAAAGTTGGTTAATGCAGGGCGTTTTCATATTACGATCAAGAATTTGTGTAAATGATTCTTAAGACTTCCGCGGCTGTCTTTGTACATACTTTATTGCTTTACGGGCTATGCAGCGTCGTTTATTTGATTACCTTAGCTTTCGGCTGCTATACTATAGCAGCCGAAAGCTAAGGTAATCAAATAAACGACGCTGCATAGCCCGTAAAGCAATCTATTAGTATAATACACAAGATGTAGCGTTGTCGCACCTACGTCATGTCACGCGGTGACGTCAACCTATGACGTTGCGCTATGACGTCACGCTTTACGATATTATTTGTGGGAGTGCGCGTTATTTAATATCATTTCCAAGCAACAGTGAATAAATTAACTCACATAACACTGAAATAAAAGTATGTATTGCGTTTAAAATCGATATATCAATCATTAGATGCTTATATTTACGTAATATTCTCTTGATATATTGAAGTATTCCTTAAATTCTTTGTCCATAGATATTGTAAGATAAAAGCTTTGTATTTCGAGCATCAGTGCTGCGAAAAGTTTGGTTAGAGTATAACTAGCATGGATCAGAATTACAAGTGGCATTTGACGTTAACGCAGAAGGCATGAATAATTTAGTTTTTTTAATTTAAACTGTGTGCGTTTAAATTGGCATATTAATTATCCGTTTTTTTGGTTGTTTTTTTTTTTACTGAAACATTACATGGTTCAAATGAAAGAAGTTGCAATTGTTCGTGATATATACGGCCTAAACCAGAATGAAATATTACATGGCATAGCTTGAGTTGTTAAGGTTTATTTATAGCATCCTTCGTTCTTGCTGGAGTCATTATTTCAGCCGCTGTAAGCTTTCTTAGCCGTTAAAATATCGATCTTCATCATAGGTATTAAGAAAGAAATGTGTCAGAACCTGTGAAGATTTGGGATCAAGTTTATATCGCGATGCAAGGAATGTATTAATTTGCGCGTGATTGAAGATTTGCTTTTCTATCAGACATTTTAGTGGATATTATGGTTAAGTTGAAATGCAACCTGGACCAAGTTGACAACTGAAGCTTTTTGCTACAGCACAATGAACGATAAATTACAATGAGCTTTATTTTGTAACAATTCTGATTAGTTAACCAACTGCAGAGAAATACCCACGTTATTTAATAACATTTCTAGGCATCCACGAATAAATTAACTGACAGTACATACTTATTAGTTGCTTGATTTATTTAATATTAGTTTATGTAGAAGTATTCGTTGAAATCACATATATGTAAGTTAATTTTCGCAATGTTAGCGGCAGTTTTGATAGATTGTTATTAGTTTTTTTTTCTGTTACTTAAATCATTACTTCGTTCTAACGAAAGTGTTGCTAACATTTTTCGGTTGCGGAGCGTTTTACATTTCCGATTTTTTAATTTAATTCATGGCGACTTTTTCCAAAAAAGGAGGGTGCAAATGTGAAGAAGATGCCATTATAACGAAGCAATTGATACAAATTTCAACAGGGCAGTAGATATCAGTAATATCACCTTCCACCCATTAAAACTAATATTACGTTGGAATGACGTAAGTTGTTAAGATTTATTTTTAATTTTCTTTGGTTTTACTGATGCCTTATTTCAGCCGCATGTAACTGTGTCAGCTATTCAAATGTGTTAGTATAATTCTGAATAACGAATATAAAAAATTAAGATTGAAGAACCCTTATAGATTTTTTATTTGGTTTATTTCGCCATGCAATGTGACCATTAAAATGTGATAAGTATATGTATTAATATGCGTGTAAGGAAGTATTGTTTCTCTGGCGGCATGTTTAGCGCATGGAGGAAGGAAATATTACCTGCATGGTTTAGCGTAGTACTGTATGTCGTTAAGGGATTCTATGATAACCGTGAAGACGCAATTTGTTGATGGATTCTTATGTAACTCGACGAAAAAAACTGAAAGTAGAGAATAAAATGTTTTGATATCTCACTTAATTCTCGAGATATTGTATCTCAAAATTGACGTGGTTAAGTTGAAATGCGGCCTGGAACAGAAGAAAAATTTCTACATTACCAAATTTGATGATGATGTCGTATGTAACTCGAAGAGACAAATCAAAACAAAGAATATATTTTCTTTCCATATCTCGCTTAGTTCTCGAGATATTGTACCTCAAAATTTAGGTGGTTTGGGTGAAATCTAGCCTGGACCAGAAAAAACAAATTACCAAAACCGCTATATGTACACGGTGGAAATACACTATATGTGGTTTATTTTCTTCCTGGTGGTTGTTGTTAGGTTGAAATACGTCCTGGACCAGAGGAAACTTCACCAAAATCACAGTTATAATTGATTTTCAACATGCTATATCTCGAAAACCAAGAAAGATATCAAAAAATTTAACTTTATTTTCGATTTGTTTCGTCGAGTTCTACAAGAATTCATCATCAGATTGTGGCGCCACGGTAATTATAGAACTGCCTTTTGTTAGATTGAAATGCAACCTGGATTAGGATAGCAACAGAAACATTTTGTTATTGCGCGAGGCAATAGGAATTATATTATGTTTTATTTTTGTGTTTATTTAAGCGGTTGCTAAGAAATGATTTGCCAGAACACTGAATTTGTTATGATTTAATTTAGCATCCTTCGTTTTCACTGTGGTCATTATTTCAACTGTATGCAGGGGCGTAGCTACTATGGGGCTAGGCGGTTAGGAGGTGCAGTGCACCGGGGCCCTCACGCTCAGGGGCCCCCGAGCATACCTCAAGGGGCCCCTAAGCGCAGTTTAGAGGGCCCACGAGCCTTCACAGCAAACTGGCGACTGGCGACCCTTTTTTTTTTTTTTAGCTCTACCGTCGTCTAAGGGGCCCCTGAGATCACAGGAACCCCTCACTAAGGGCCCTCGCTGTGCTGAGGGTGGGCCCAACCACAGCTCAGGGCCCCTGAAGAACAATTCAAGGGCCCCCATCCTCAGTTCAGGGGGCCCCTACCAGCACACAAAAGCAAAAAATAACGTCGCCCGTCTGGCCTGAGGGCCCAAAATAAACTTTTTGCACCGGGGCCCTTATTGACCTAGCTACGCAACTGACTGTATGTAAACCTATATCATCCGTTAACACATCGATCTTCATCGCTTATTAGCGAAGATTGTGGTTTAGACTGAAATGCGACCTGCATCAAGTAGACAACTGAAACGTTTCACTACATCACAATAGACGAGAAATTACAGCACACTGAGCTTTATTTCAAAACAATTCTGATTAGGTATGCAAGGTAAACAGAAATTAATTGCCAGAATACTCCAAACCCGTCATTTTTGACTGGCTTTGTGGCTAGTAAAGTAAGAATTTGTGTCTCCTTATACTTCTCTTTCCTGCCACAAATACATAGGATAGACCATTGATGTTTATGTGTGGTAGTAGCAGTGAATCTTCCATAGTGCACTCTGGTGGTTAAACGTTGGTAGCTGTAGGGGTGTGGGAGATAAGGTGGTTGATAGTGGTCAACCTGTGCCACTTTCATATTTCTGCCAAAGACGCATGTGTCTTGGTGTATCACTTTTCACCGAAAACTATCTATCGCAGAACACTGACGTTGTGTGTGGTAATAACACAGAGTCACCTTTCGATCACAAAGTTTGCCGAATTTCAGTAACTGTGGTTGTGTGGGAGATATGGTGGTTGTAAATGGCCGATCAAGGATATTTTCATATTTCGACCAAATACATGTGTGTCCGTAAAATTTACTTTGCTGCCTGAACTACATAGCGCAGATGACTGGCGTTTGTGTGTGGTAATAGCATCGAGTCTCCCATCGTGCACTATGGTGGTTAGATGTCGGTAGCTGTCAATCCAAATTCTTTATAAACATGAACGAAGTCGTGGGTACCAGCTAGTTTTTTAAAAGTTTTTTTATGTTGCTTTCATTAGCAACATGTTACAGAAAAGCAGATCCACGTTTATTCAGAC
>JARYHS010008074.1:346829830-346870596 GCA_031002005.1 Vandiemenella viatica
TATGAATTCGTATAAAAATTTAAAATGACGAAACCAATATACATGAAATTGTATCATATGGTGAATAAATGAAATGAAATCAAAGAAAAAAAAAATGAAAATATTTACAATCACGAACGAAGTCGTGGGTACCAGCTAGTTGTTAATAATTCTTTAATACAATAAACCATTTCCGAGAATATATTGCACTAAAATATTGGTGTACTTACAATCACAATCGTAACATTAAACTGCCCTTTTATGGAACTGTGAATTGTGATAAGTATGCTTTCATTTCCCTATCATAAATTACTGCATCTCAAAAGTTGAAATGAATTTTAATTCGCCAGCAAATTCTGAGTAGATCTATGTTAATGTACTCGCAAGTCCAAACTGATTAATTTCTTATATAAGTGTGCTGCCTCAAATATTGGGATCAAGTTTACATCGCGATACAGTGAATGTGTTATTGCACTTGCTTAGTCCTATTGCATTTCACACTGAAGGAGTATAATGAAATTGTGATAACTAATGCTATGCAATCGAGAAATCCACATGCAGAAAATGTTGCTACTATTTGAAATGTAGTTGTGATGCATTTAAGGTGTGTGAGTATTGTTTGATTTTTGTAATGGCAATAATAGGGGAGTTAGAGGTTAAGTTTAAATGCAGCCTGTGCCAGAATGACTTTACAGCATCAGAAATGACGAAATTTGATTATTATTAGTAAAAAAAAGCTGCTAGTGACGACATATATCGCGATTTAAACTACTTTAGAATATTGTATATATATAAGCAAACTAGTCAAAAATCTTTTAAAATTTAATACATATAAACAGAGTTATAGAAATGTATTCATGTTTATAGAACTGACGGATCACTAATATTAATTAATTAATCTATATCTATAAAACGAAAACCGGACATATTGGTCGTATAAAAACTCGGATACTACGGAGCAGATTTCGATGGAGTTTTCCCCGTTTTAAAGCTTAGAATCTTAATTCACTTGTCTGGCATGTCTTATGTTTCAACGTTAAATAATGTAGGAGCATTAAATAAAATTCTGAACGTATGGTGAGAAATTCCACAGGAGAAATCACTAGATGCCGCATACTCCGCGCTAAACACACAACACAATGTCTCTGACCATAGACATTAATTAAAGCAATAAGATAACTTATAGTAATAACTATTTTGCACACTAAACAAAACTTTTAAGTATTTTTTCTTTTAATTCGATATATTCAATTTTTAAAAGCCATAGCTTGAAGTATTCTTTCCTTTAATTCGGGATATAAATTTTTAAACGACATAGATAGCCGTAAAAACAACAGAGATTTACTTTAAGCACGGTCTCTGGACAATATCTCTGGCATTCAGCATTAGTCTTCTGTTTACGATAATATTATTCTGGATTCACTTTTGATATTTTATCTGCAGAGTTAAAGGATCTGGCGTTTCGAGCCACAAGTATATCTATTCACTTCGCAATTGAATCAAACGTGACTTTTTAACATAATCTAGGGTTGTTCAGTAATGTAGTAATGAAATTTCTTAGCCAAATTATCGAAGCTTGATATACATGAATCTTTTCGGACGAATGAAAATAGTATACGTGCAAATAAACTTCAGCCCACCAGTTTCTTGGTGAATGTAAGTTTGCTTTAATTCCGAAAAAGTTTGCGTGTATGTTATGAAACCTTGTACAAATGTTTTGCGGGAATAAAAATAGGGTACGGTTAAATCTACGCCAATTGTACCGGGCAATGCCGGGAACTCCGCTAGTTAACAATAAAAATAAAAGACGAAAGAAACAAGTAATATTTTAAAACAAAAAGATACTTACTTTGGAATAATCTGTGGTGTAAAGTTTCTATGCATTGCAGATATACTTCGTCGGCGTTATGCACACTCTTTAAGAGATGGAAATAACCCAATTTTCAGTATCGCTGATGCCTCCGTCCTGGCTCTGTGGTAACTCCTCCAGTTATCTCCATCTCTCTACACTGCCTTGCCGTATGCCCTGACATTCTACACAGCTGGCAATCCTCAGTAATCCATCGGCCCCATGCATTCCAATATTCCTTTCTTCCTCCTCTATGCACTTCCTTACGCTGCCTTCGGTCACTTCCCAGGTGCAGTCTTTTGTCTTTGGCCGACATAGTTACTGTTTCTTCAGTGACAGCAATTTCCACAATTTCAGTCAGTGATAAATCCGTGCCTGTGGCCCTGAGTAGTGTAATCATTTTTACGTCGACTAACTTTCGGACGAATGTTATGCGTGCAAGGGTATGAATTAATTTCAAAGCTCCTGCCAATTCACTCCCTTTAAATCCTCTCTTGCTAACTTCCCAGAATTCATGTACCTTGCTGTACAAGCGACTGGCCAAATCTGCGGCAGATTCTCCTGCTCTCTTCCGACTTACAAACATACTTATTGCATAATAATCCACAGTGCGTTTCAGTCGGTAATTTTCTACCAGCACTACCCATACGTCATTCGAATCTTTTAATTTTTGCGTACTAAAATCCATTGTCTAGCATGACCCCCAATGCGCGTCTTTTTTTAGCATTTACAAGACTGAATGCCGTATCGCAATTATCTATAAATTCAATCAACTCTCCTTTCTCGCCACAAAAGGAATTAGGGATAAGGGATTAGCATTAATGCTTGTGATAAGCTCACTCGCTATTTCTCTCTTTTTACTATATTTCCGCCTTCCGCGGTGTCACTGTTTCCCACACTGGTAGGCATAGTTGCAATGCTTGCTACTAACTTTTCTGCTGAGCTGCTGACAGAATCCTTTCACTGCTGTCCTCGATTCCGCAACTGCTGCGGTGTATTGTGATGATTCCGCTTACTGCTTCTGTTTACTGCTGTGCCGACACTCATTGTCGATTTCTGTATTCTCAATAGTCGCAAGCTCACTGAAATATTTTGTCTACCCTCATGTCCAACAGATTCTCGTGCTGGCTGACGCCACACCTGGACACCAAACATAATCCTTTATTATTGCTCTAGGCTTACCTCGGGCCGAATAATTATGCTTTAGAGGGCTTTTGAGTGGTCACTGCATAAATAATACTCTATCTGGTTATGTACAATATTTACATTTAATCACGTAAGTGCATAATAGCCATTTTAACAACCCATTAGGCCTTCTCTTCCCTTTTTCCAAACAGGTCAGTTATAGCTTTGCGACTAATGCCCAAGACTAACAATTCTCCCATGGCTTCCCAATAGACTGTACCTTCCCCAAGTAGCTGACGGTGTCTAACCAGTTTCCTCCTCACCTGTGTTTATTGTGACGACGTCCTCTGAGGCAACTGCCGGTGACGCGGCCCCCGGCTGCAGTCTTCTGCCCCGCTGGCGGCGCCTTCTCGTCCTTCTAGCAGCATGGTCCCAGGCCGCTCGGAACGACCTCTCTTCGCTATCGCTGTCCAGTTTTGATCATCACACTCCCTCCCCCCAATTGTACCTGGTGGGGAGCTCTATTAGCCAACCGCTTTGCCCATTGATGCGGTCATCCCTGGCTGGATTACGTCGTGATTCGCATGTAATTGCTGACTCTTCTGACCTACTACACAGGTTGCTGCTTTCTGAGCTTACACATTCTTTGTGCCGCAACTGTTTACAATTGCTGTCGCAACTGACCGCTGTAGTACTTTGTGGACTCTTATACATCCCAACAAGTTTCTGAAAACCTCGGTTCACCACAACCTGCCCTCTTTGTTTATTGATCTGTAAAAACATTATTTTACTCTATAAGACTGGAGATTTTCTCGGCGTTGTAAATGGATAAAATATTCTCGGGTAATTAGCCTAGTTAGTCTATCGTTTAAACACGACGTTTCGGCGGTCACAAACGCTGCCACCATTGTCAAGTGACTGCTGCCGGTATTTTTTTTCTTTTAATTTTCGCTGCCTTTGGCATGTTGTGAAGTCCCTCTATATATTGAATAGCATAACTTCCTTTTTAAGGTGGGTGGGTTTTCGGGTGCTCAGTTTTATTATATCGCTTTAGGGGAAACCAGGCTTTGAACTTCGTTGAATTTCTTATTTGGAACCGCTTCTGTTGTTTAATTATTTGGTTACGTTGCCTCCATTATTATACTAAGTTGTACCCTGTATTTATGCCATCGTTTAGGTGCGTGAGTTCCTATGGTTTTGTATCGATTGTGTAAGTTTCTGATTGTTACAATTCTCTTAATTAGCTGTTCTGTTTTGTTGGCTATTGTATTTTTTTATGGGCAAAATGATTGCGGTTTCGTGTAGTTCCGTGATTCCGGTGCTGTAAGGAACGTCGAGTATGGCTCGTAGAAATTTGTTTTGCAGTCGTTGTACGTGTAAAACTGTGGTGTTAGATGCTATGCCCCAGACTTAGCATCCGTATAGTAGAGCTGGAATGACGATGGACTAGTAGGTTCTGAATTTTGTTGTTGGAGTCATTTCGGTGCTTTTCACAATTGGATACAGGTTTAAGAAGATTGCGAGTCCTTTTCTCTTTTGTTCTACAATGTGTTGTCGGAATGGAAGCTTATTGTCAATTATGATCCCAAGGTACTTATGTGTAGCGTTCCATTTGATGGCTGTATCCATGAAGGGAAGGTTTTGTTGTAATATCGGCCTCTTTTTTTGTAAATTATATGGCTGCACACTTGTCAGCATTTATTTTTATTTTATTGCGTCTACTCCACGTGAAGATGTTGTCTAATGCCCTCTGTAGCCTTCTTATATTTAGATCGTGCTTATTGCCATTGGTGTTCAGCATGGTGTCGTCGGCATACTGACCGAGTTGAACATGTTCACCAGAAGGCATGTCGTTGAGATATATATTAAATAAAATAGGCGATAATACAGCTTCTTGGGGGACTCCTGTTTCTACGTTGTATATTGCAGAGCGTTGTCCTTCTACAGAGACATAAAATCTGCGCCCTGTTAAGTAGGTACCAATCAGCTTTACCAAGCTATTTTGTAATGTTGTTTGTGTTCGTAGTTTGACGATTATATTCGGAATCAATACTTTATTGAACGCTTTTTCAACGCCAAGAAAGATGGCAGCCGTTGATTTGATCATGTTGAATACGTGCGTGATATCTTCTACGATCCTTAGCAGCTGACATGTTTTTGACACTTTGAGTTGAAATCCATATTGTTCTGGTTGGATAATTTTGTCTCTTTCAAGAGTTTTGTTCATCCTCGTGAGTATGAGTTTTTCAAATATTTTCGATACGGAAGATAGAAGGCTGATGGGTCTGTAGTTACCTGGTAGTGTTGGATTTTTCCCCTTTTTCTGAATTATGATCACTTTGTCTAGTTTCCACCGTTCAGGAAAGTAAATGTTTAACAGGCATGCATTAAACATCCTGGTCAATAGTACTACTGCTTTTGAGATGCAGATTGTTGACGTTGTCAGGCCATGGGGATTTGTAAGCGTTCAGTTATTGTATTGCTCTCTTTATTTCTCGAGGAGTGATCAGATCTGGGAATTCTTCTACTGGTATTTTCATTATTTGTCTGGCGGTTTATTCTATTATTGCAATTTCTTCGGCGTTGTGTTCTGTGACTGGTAGTGAATAGTGGGTGGCAATAATTTTTGCAAGTACTTCAGCTCTAGCCTGAGGGGAGAAGCGTTGTCCATCCAGTTCAGTTATAACATGTTTAGGTTGTCTGGGTTGTCTAATAGCTCGGATTAATTTCCAGGCGTCTCTATACTTTAACATCAGGGTTGCCATGCGATCCTCCCATTGTTCAGTTCTCCTCTGTTTAAGTCTATTTGTAAGCTGTCATGAGAGTTGATGATATTCCCTCCGGTCCCTGAGATCCCTGTAGCATTGCCACTGTTTTCTATAATGATTCTTTAGTTGGCGAATGTCTTCGAGGATACGTGGCAGTCCGTCATAATTTGAGTTTTAGGTGGAAGTTTGAATTGACGCTTTCCTCGCGGATTGCGAGATTACTTCCTCAAGATGTTTCACTGCCATTTCAATTCATTCCAGGGACGCGACATTATGAGCTGTTCTGATATGGTTATGGATTAATCTTGTGTAGTAAGCCCAGTTGATTTGTTGTACGTGTTTAGGTTTTTTCACCAACGTCCAGCCAGTTTCCGAGCTTCAGCACAATGGGGTTGTGGTCTGATGTTGAATCTTCAATTGTTTGAAAGGTAAGACGTTCGCTGATGTTTTTTGTAATTGTTATATCCATAATGTCTGGTTGATATCTTGGATTGACAGGAATATGTGTGGGTCGCGACGGTGCCAAGATAGATATATTGTGTAAGTCAGCTAGTTCAAGCAGTTGTTCTACACGCCTGTTACATCTTATAGAGTTCGAAACATGGTGTTTAGCATTTAGATACCCTCCTATGAGGATTTTGGAGCCTGTAGAAAGCGGTGAGTTAAGATATTGATCTATGAGCATTCTGTTTGGAGCAAGGTAAGCTGCGAATATGTTGCAAATATGGATACTCCTGTTGCCTCTATTTCTATTAGTGGAAGGTTTTTGATTGGTTGATGTGTGATGTTATTTTTAATAAAGATGGCTGTTCCTCCACCTTGAGGACCCACTCTGTCATTTCTGTAGATGTGCATTCCAGGCATTTTTATCCTTTTACTCTGTCATAGATGTGTTTCAGTAATCAGAAAAATGGTTATATTGTGACCCTTTTGGAAGTCAATTAACTCGTTTATTTTATTTTAAAGCCCGTTTGCGTTCCAAATGACTGACTATTTGTGTCTGATGTTCTATATTGCTGAGTAAGTCCATTTTTATTCCAAAAAGGACAGAACGCATCCAGCGAGTATAAGTAGTTTCTCCATGGTTCCTCTTGCTGTCTTCATTTTTGGGCCATCCGTTTGAACTTGGATATGAACTTGTGAAAGTAGTCTGTTAGTCCTTCTCCGTTGTCCAGGTTGTTTCCTACTTTGTTAGAGTTTTAATTGTCCATTTGATGCATACTGTGTCCAGCAGCTACATCAGCATATGATTTCCGATCAAAGCATTGTTCTGAGTTCTGTGGTCTTTATGCTTCTTTTTTCCAGTATCTGTTAGCCACCAGTGGTTGCGCTTGCCTCTGGTTATTTGTACTAGCTGGATGCAGCTGTCTGTTGTATTTTTCTTGTTAATTGTTTATTTGACTTTTTGGTTTCGGAGGTCGTAGGGCATTTTGATAGATGCTGCACACTTTCCATTAGGCAGCATGGTTACCACCGCAGTTTGTGCAGGTAGCCCTTTGGTTATCTGCAAGCTTGCACTAGTTTGTGGGGTGCAGTTTCACGTATTTCACACAACAATAAGCCAACTGAC
This sequence comes from Vandiemenella viatica, assembly GCA_031002005.1. Taxonomy (NCBI): domain Eukaryota; kingdom Metazoa; phylum Arthropoda; class Insecta; order Orthoptera; family Morabidae; genus Vandiemenella; species Vandiemenella viatica. Next base: position 346,837,122 of record JARYHS010008074.1, read on the forward strand.
AATATCATGCAGTGTGTCCGATACGTCAACACCATTGGCATTGTGTAGGTCCCAGTCTGTTGCGATATTGTTCTACTTGTATCTTGGTATAAATTAGTGATTTTTTGTCATAAATTTTTTCAGACAAAATTCCAGGTTTCAGCAATACGAGGAAGGTTGGCTAAGAGATTAGTTCCCTACTGCTAGTATCTCTTTCCTTGAACTAATGCACTGAGATAACATTGTATCCCAGTACGATTAGCTGTTCCTTGACTTCTTCTGCCTTAACTGTAGATGGTAAATCTTTTATAACAACCTGTAGTAGTTTGTTTTCAGGCATCTGGTAGGTGAAGTATTCAATTTTGTTGTCTTTGAAAAATTTCACAAGGACATGGTAATCATGCAAGTTTTCCACGTAATATTTCAGCGTTTCTCCTAGGTAGATGACTTTCAAATTTCCTTGAAGATGCTGTTTAATTGTAACATTCATTGCTCGAAAGTCTTCTGCGTGCATGATCACAACTGGTGGTAGAATGTTTTCAAAAGGCTTAGCTGTTTCTGTTGGTTGAGAAGGTACGTCGTCCATTTGAACATCAGCCTGGCTTTCACATGGTTCCAAACTCTGTGGCTCAAATCTGTTGCTTAGCTGCAACCGTTTTTCTCGGTTTTCAGTCTTTTCTAGACTTTCTTCTCTTCTTGGTGCCGTCTTTTCTATTACTTTTAACTGTCAGGCGACCCCTCTTCTTCTCCAAAGTCTAGCAGCCAATGGTTGTCCTCCATTTCGCAGTCTGAGCAGGAAACTTCCAATTCGGTTCCGCTACCTGTTTTTGCATTCTGAATCGTTTATATTACACCGGGTCGTTGGCGTTGAAGTCGGTGAGCAAGGCTTACCGGTGGAATCCTTGTTATCACCGTTAGGTATTCCCGGGTTCCAAAGTAATGCCAAGTCATCAACAAGTCACTAAACACTAGTATTAAACAATAAACCAAACAATGTCCAATATAACCACTTTTATCGTCACCAGAATATCTTCCTTGTATAGCTCAATAACACTTGATAACACTCCGATCACTTCCTTCTTCCTCGTCTCTCAGATCTTGTCCTTCGTGTTGCGAGTTCACTACTGTCGGCAGCAGCAGAGCCTAACTTTCTTCTCCAGCCCGTGAGCTGGAGAATTCTTAGGTGAAGTGTTTGCCTAGTTGGCATTGCCTTCATTTTTACTGGTTGTATTTTTTTTTTTTACATTTTTTTTTTTATTTTCTTACTAGGCTTTTTTGGTGTAACCTTTTTATTGTTGTTATTTTTTTCATCATTTTTTGTTATTTTTTTGTTGGTATTTGCATGTATATTTTTCCATTGTATACTTATCTTAGTAAGTGGAGCGGTCTGCGGTGCGGTCCCTGATTCACTTCATATTGCGCGAGCGAATTTATGGTGGGATTAGTGCTCTCTTGCGCCTTATTGTAGAAGGTGGTTGCCAATTTTACATATCGATCCCTGAGCATTGGCACTTCTGCTACCTGATGTAGATCAATTGTTGGGAACTGCAATGGTAAATGGAGTGCCCTTTTTAGGGCTTGGTTCTGGAGTCTTTGGAGGGTATTGTTGTGCGTTGTGGCGGCGTACGCCCAGACTGGAGAGGCGTACTCCATCAGTGGCCGCACCAACGCCTTGTAGATGTGTACTCCTGTCCGGGGGTTGAGCGTGCTGTTGTAGTTTAGGACAGGGTATAGTTCCCCCAGCCGGCGCTGCACTCTTTGTCGTACGTCGACGACGTGGGCCTTCCAGGTCAGCTTCGCGTCTAGGATGACGCCCAGGTATCTTGCCGTTGTCACCCAGGGGATTCTCTCGCCGAAGAGCTCGAGTATTGGGCACGGCGGCGTTCTTCTTCTCGTCAGCATGATGGCCTGGCTTTTCGACGCATTTATACGAATTCTCCATTTAGTAGCCCACTCTTCTATGTCATTCAGCGATGCCTGTTGCCGTCGTCCAATTATCCCGGGGCAGCGTGAAGCTGTGAAGACTGTGGTGTCGTCCGCGTATAGAGCTGTTTCAGCTTGCTGCCGCATGGGCAGATCGGCTGTGTATAAGCTGTATAGAACTGGAGCGAGTACACTGCCCTGCGGGACGCCAGCACGGATGTATCTTCGTGAGGATGTCGCGTTGTCCACTTTGACGACGAATGTCCGTTTCTGTAAGTAGCTGCGGATTATCTTTAGGAATCGGCCTGGCACACCAAGTGTCGCAAGCTTGTATAATAAGCCTTCGTGCCAAACCGAGTCGAAGGCTTTGGCCACGTCAAGAAGGACCACTCCGCAGTGATCCCTGTGGTTGAATGCGTCTGTTGCCGTTTCCACTACTCTCATTAGCTGGTGCACCGTGGAGTGGCCGGTCCTAAAGCCATGTTGTTCTGCAGGCACCATGTTGCCCTCTTGGATATGAGTCTGGAGGCGTTTTAGTAGGAGGCGTTCGAACAATTTGCTTATTGCTGGCAGAAGACTGATCGGCCTGTAGTTTTGGGGAATCTTCGGGTCCTTCCCCGGCTTGGAAAGTGCAATGATTTCCGCATGTTTCCAAGCCGAGGGAAAAGTGCCGCTTTCAATGATGTGGTTGAAGTGTCGAACCAGTCTATCGATGGCCTCGGGTGGTAGGTTTTTGAGGATTCTGTTCGTGATACCATCGTCCCCCGGTGCTTTGTCAGGTGGCAGACGTGACACTACTTCCAGAAATTCTCTCCTGGTAATGCGCTCGATTTCGTCGTCGCCTCCTTCATCCCTCATATAATGACGTAGGTGGTGCCGGACGTGCCAGATGTGATCTTCGTCTAGCGGTTGTGTGACAGGTTGGAATTTCTGCTCAAAGGCGTTGGCAAGAGCTTCAGCTTTTTCTGTTGGCTTGCAGCATATGCCAGCCTCGGTGTGTAGTGGAGGTATTTGTGGTTTTCTTCTCATTAGCCTTCGAGTTTCCTTCCAAGTCGTTCCGTCCTCCACCTGGAGTGTCACTACTAGTGCGTCCCATTCACTGTTTCGGTGGCGATGACACGGGCTTTAACTTCTCTGATCAAGCGGTTCAGCTGGCGTTTGTCTTCAGGCCTTCTAGTCTCCTGCCATGTGCGTGCGGCTCTGTTTTTCTCGGTGATGATAGCAAGAATGTCTGCCGGGAGTCCTTTCTGCCGCTTTCTGCCGTGGCGGATGGGTGCGGATTCGTCCGCCGCATGTTTGATGCGTTGCGTTAGCTGTTGGAGTCCAGTTTCAGCATTCTCGTCTTCTACCAGTTGGGCTAATTCTGCTGTGAGGCGTTCTCTGAAGATTGGCCAGTTTGCTTTGCGATAGTCTCTTCTTTTCTCTTCATGCCATGTAGGCTCTAGATTGGGCACGTCGAGTAGTACCGGCTTGTGGTCAGAGGAAAGGCGGTTAACTACTCTGGCCGTGAGAGGACCCGGCATTCCCCTCGTGATGGCTATGTCCAGGATGTCACCACGGTGACGATGATTCCATGGGGTGTGTGTAGGGACATTAGGTGCTACAACAACACAGCCATGGATGTTGCAAGCCTGCAGGAGTTTTCTGCCACTGATGTTGGTGGATCTGCAGTTCCAGGTTTGATGTTTGGCGTTGAGGTCGCCAGCTACAAGTAGCTTCCCGCGAACAGATAGTAGGGTATCCAGGTCACCTTCGTCGATTTGATGACGTGGTGGGCGGTAGACTGCTATGATATTGATGGGACCATCGCTGGTCTCCACAACTATGCCCGTGGCTTCAATAGAATTCATCGGTGGCAGAAGGATCCGGTGATGTGCCAGTGATGCCGTACTAGTATGGCTGTGCCGCCTCCTGCTGTTGGCCGATCCTCCCTATATGTGCTGTAGTTTCGTGCAGTGAACTTGAGGCCAGGCTTAAGGTGGGTCTCGCACATTAAACATACATCTATTCCCTCTTGTTGTAAGAATTCGACGAGTTCTCCCTTTTGTTGGAATACACCATTAGCATTCCATGTACAGAATGATAGGCTACTTAGCTGTCTACATCTATTCATGCTGGGAGGTGTTTGCTGCTAGGTTTGTTGGAACTGATGTGCGCTCCAACAGCTGCTTTGTCAACTGATCTAATTTCGTGGTTATGCTGAGCATAATCGTCATCGTCGATTCCATCATTTTTACCATGTTGCAGAACTCTGGTGAGGACAGGCTGTTGGTGGCGTGGTGATTCAATAGTACTGACGTAGAGTTTGTTAACGTCGCCTCATCCGTGGAGGGCAGAGGCGGCCAGTTCTCCATATTGGTTAATGGAGAGGGTGACATCCTTGGTTGTACATTTTCAGGTAGGTTGTGTTGCCTTTTGTTGCTTGGAGGTGATGGTACTTTGTTTCTCAGCCGTTGTCGAACTTCTTTAGCCACTGGACAACCTCTGTAAGATGCGACATGGCCTCCGCCGCAGTTAGCACATTTTACACTGTTACTTCCTTTCCTTAGTTCACAATTTGTTGTTGGGTGCTGTTCGCCGCATTTGACGCATCTGGCAGGCATGTTGCAGTGTCTTTGTACATGGCCAAACGCCTGGCAACGATGACATTGCGGTGGTCCTTGGTTGGCCCTCATCTTCTCCACGCTGATCGTGAGGCCAAGCATAGTTCTTATTTGGTATATTTTTCTGTTCTCTGGAGAGTCGGGTAAAATTGTTAGAAACAGTGGCATCACGTTACCTGTTCCAGGCATTCTCATCTGTGATATTGTTGTTATATCGAATCCAGATAGAGCTAATTCGGCCTTTATTTCTTCCACTGGCATTGTTGCTGGGATACCACGTAACACTACCTTTAGATTACGGGTTGGCTCCGAGCTGAAAGTGTAGTATGGCACCTCAGCTTTGGAAAGCTCTTCCGCTATTTTTTTGTAATCCTCTAGGCAGTATATGTTAATTTTGTTTTTTTCAATCCCCTGAGGCTTAACACTGATGTTTTTGGAGCATTTGCTTTGTAGTCTTTTGTATAGTTCTGGGTAGGATCCCGCGTAGGTTATCATTAGTGGTGGTAATACCCTATTGCAGGGTGGTGGGCGAGGACCCTCATCTTCTGGTGCTTTGTCCTCACTATGCAGGTTTTCGTCTCTGTTGAAGACATCCATGGGTTCGACTGTTTGCATCTGTCTTACTTTGGCTGTCTTCTTGGGTCGACGTTGGGTGCATTGTTTTGGGTGACTATGGCTGGTGTCAGCTTGTTGTCCAGCCTCTTAGTGAGGGCTGGTGTTGAAGTGTCTGTTGAATCATTCTTCCTCTTGCTTCTATTGTTGTGTTGGGTCTGATATGGTGCTGCTTTTGAGTCTGTTACGTTGTTGCAGGTGACTGGCGGCCGGAACGGGAGACTAGCACTGTCGATGGTTTTGTTTAGGATATCTTGCCTCTTCCTTTTCGGTAGGTAAGCCAACAGCATGTCCAGTTCGTGTCTGTACAGTGGAAGTTACTGGAGTTCACTGGAGTTATGGTGAGCTGTTGAGCTTGCTAACGGGCTGGATACCTGCTATTGAGCCCCTTTCTGGGTGTCTTGGTCAGTTTGTTTGCGGTTTAGCCGCGGATCACGACTTATTTCCGAGGAGCCGCACGTTAGTCCGCGCCGCTCTTCTGCATATCCAACTACAATGCAGGGAGTGCTTGACCCGATACCTTTGTCGGCCGGTTCTGGACTCTCCGGAGTTTCTGGTGCTGGCGAGCCTCCAGTTCCGCGCGGGGGAGGTGTCTGAAGGTCGGAAGATGAAGTCGTTTTGTAACCGGAGCCTCCCGACGATTGAGGCAGCATGTCGGACGCGGAATAGTCGACCGTGCCAGAGCAACTTAGTGTGGTGCAGCCCGCGCTGGTGCCCAACGCGGAGTGTGCAGTATCGCTGCCGGAAGGCTGGTGACACAGTGGTGCGCCCAGCACTTCGTACTGTTTGCTTAATTCGAATCTAACTGGGTCTAGTGACGGCGGGGGCTTGCTGGTGCGATGTGCCAGCATATACCCCTCCCTGTCGAGCTGAGTGCCGGCTGTTCTTGTTTTGTGGCTGCCTGATGCTTTCTTCGCTGATGTGCCGCTGTGCTGCTCCGTAGAAGCCGGTGCGGGGAAGCTGAAAGCTCTCTTGATTGTCTTCTTCCCTGCCTTCTTGTCCTTACTGGCCGAGGCGAGCTGTGAGACAGGCACGCTGATTTTTGCATTTCTTCCCCTCTGTTCGCTCCTTGGCAGCTTAACTTTATCGCCGAGGAGTGGTGAGGTTCCTCGCTTGGATGCACGAGGATCTTCACTTGGGGCAGGCCCGGTCGTCATCTGCGAGGGGTGTTCCGCCGGAGTTGTGTCCATAATCGAGTCCGAGTTCGGTTGCAGGGTCGTCATACTAATGTGCGAAGCCGTCCTATTCAAGTCTGTTGCCAATTCCGTGTCCGTCAGCCGGGTCGTCAACACAGCCGCAGCTGTCGCCGGCAAAGCCGAGTGCGCTGGGGCACTCGGCCCGCCTGGCACGACAGTGCGGCGAGCACTTTCCTCGTCGCACATCTTGACTCGGCGGATGCCAACTCGCTCTGCCACTACTGTCGGTAGGTTATTGGGCCGCTTATATATCACACGAAGTCTGTGCTACGTCATCCTTTTTCCGGTCAGCCAATGGCTAGTAACGGGAAACGTTAACCACTAGCGCGAAGCTTTCCTATTGGCGGAAGCCATTTGCTGCTGGCAGGTACCACTGATTGCTGGCGCACAAGAGAGGTGCGTGTTTTCCAGAAGTCCTACTGCACTCATATTTTCTGGATTGCTGGGCTCCAGGCCTTACTTAACTGAAATCCAGTATCTTTGTTAACGAGGTCCTTCGAGATAGGGATTTCTATAGCTTCCAAGAAAATACTATCCCAATAACCTCTCGTACATGAAAGAATTCTTGTTGCCTTGAAATTAAAGCTATGTGCTGTGTTGATACTGTGCTCAGCAACCGCTGCCTTGTAAATGTGGCCCAGGAGGATGTTGTTCTCATGTTCGGTGCACCTTTGGTTAATACATCGTGTTGTCTGTCCGATGTAAGCCTTCCCGCATTCGCAACAAATGCGATATAAGCCATGTGTTCGTAAGCCTGTATCATCCTTGGGTGACCACAGTATATTCTTAATATTGGCCGGTGTTTGGAAAATGGTTTTAATGCCACATTTAGTTAAAATTCTGCCAATCTTAGCAGTAGTCATTCCCACAAAAGGAAGGAAGGCGAAGCGGCTCGGGTCTTCCTGCTGTCATGTTTTCCTCCTTCCTGTCCGTCAGCAAACCGAGTTTATTAATGCCTAGTTGTAACCGTTCTTGCAGAAAGTTTCCCACAAATGACACATTCCCACCTGCAAACTATCCTTATCACATAGAGCTCGGTCCCTGTGCACCAAGGTTTCCAATATTGATCTGCATCGGGTCGGGTGGTGGTGGCTGTATGCATTGAGATAGAGGTCCGTATGTGTTGGTTTTCCTGTACACAGATTGACTTACCATGCCATCCGCTTTCTTTTCAATCAAAATGTCCAAAATTGGAAGGCAGCCATTCTTCTCCATCTGGATTGTAAATTTAATGTTTTTGTTAATCCCATTAAGATGTTGTAAAAATTCTTGTAGACTATTGATCCCATGTGGCCATACTACAAATGTATTGTCGACATAACGATAGATACAGGCTGGCTTTTTGGGGCAATTGCTAGAGCATGTTCTTCGAAATGTTCCATATAAAAATTGTCTATTGCTGTAGCAACCCCATCAACCTGCTCAAAATACTCCTCATCAAACTGGAAGTAGGTGGACTGGAGCATATGACGGAACAATTCCACTTCAAAAGTGTTTTATCAGCAATGTCATTGTGTCCTCTAGTGGCACCCTCGTAAAAAGTGACATGACATGAAAGCTGACCATGATGTCATCTGCCCCCAATCGGAGTCATTTCAACACGTTTATGAACTCAGCAGAGTTCCTGACATGGTGGGGACATTTTCCCACAAGTGGCGAAAGTCCACTTGTCAGATATTTTGCTAGCTGGTAAGTAGCTGAGCCTATAGCACCCACTTTTGGGCATAAAGGAGTACCATCCTTATGTATCTTGGCAGCCCATATGACCTAAGTGGAACAGGTGCTTGTGGCTGGAGGCACTTGCTTATTTCAGCATCTAATCCTTATTCTTTCAACAACTTTATAGTTTTCCTTGTCATTAAAGAGGTCGTATCGCTAGGAAGTCTCCTATAGGTGTCATCATTTAACATCTGCGACAGCTTCTGCTTGTATTCATCTGAGTTGAGGATGATGGTCGAATTTCCTTTATCTGCTGGGAGGATAATGATGTCCATATCCTCTTGGAGCGTTCAAAGAGCCTTGCATTCAGATGTTGAAATATTTGCCTTCGGAGGTTTAGCCCTCCACAATATCCTATAAGCTTCCCTCCTAATTTCCTCAGCAGCGTCGGATGGAAGACCCCTGATGGCCTACTCAAGGCCATTGTCAAGTGACCGCTACCGGTAGGTTATTGAGCTACTTGAGCTGGCCATCTTGAACTTAGAAAATGCAAATTTCTATTCCTACATTGCATTCTCCATTAAGTATAAATTAATCTAAAGTATTTTTGCTGTATTGTGAATCTCTAGTATCAACCTGGTGTTGTTGTGTTAATGGTGAATAATATCCTGAATGAAAACTGTATTTCATACTGTTGTAAATTAGATACCATTTTGTTATTACAAGGGTAAGAGAAAATTTACCTATGTGAAAAATGCAATGTGAATTCCATTATACAGGGTGGTCAGAAATTCGCTCATCGGCGGGTAAGGGCAGTGTTCAGGACGTTGTACTAACGAAATAAATACAAAAAAAATCTAGTAAAATTCGTACCGTTTTTTAGTTATACGCAGCTAAAGTTGGCCAATAAGAGCGCTGCACAGGCGAATTCAAACAGCCTTCCACAGGCGGTGTTGCCAAGCGTACTCGAGGCATGGGACCGCCAAAGAAAACGAAAAGAAAAACTCTCTTCGGAAGTGGGGATCGAACCCGCAACCTTCAAATTGAGAGCTTGCCGTCTTACCGACTACGCTGCCAAGGCATTAGAATTTCCTCGTTTTTAGAAGCCACTAGGGTAGACTGTTTGTTCGTAATCGGAATTGATCGGTAATCCGAGACATTTTTCGGGAAGTCGGTGGTGGGGCTAAAGGATTCTTTTTTATGGGAATTATTTTTTTAGTTGATCTGCTTGCTACATTAATCTTTAATTTTTGTACAAAAATCGTTTAGTTACTGGCAAAAAAAAAAAAAAGTTTTGTAAACTTAATTTATTCGTTGCAAAGAAGCTTCTTTTATTCCATGTAATTGTATTTCACTAGATTTCAATCACAACATTTTTATTGATTAAAGTGAATATCCTTGCTAATATTTTGCAACAATAAAACAAAAAACAATAAACTTTTGTAAAAAAGAACAATAAACCTATTCTATTGTTTCTGACGGTAACTTTCTCTGCTGCAAAAAGTCTGGTCTTATTCAAACAAGTTGTAAACATTTTGGTAACGTGTATCAACTCGCTAACGCGCGGCAAGCCGCAAAAGGTAAGCAAACTGTTACTCATTGAAAGCCCTTTTGTCACTGATACACAACAAAATTACTGTACAGTAGTTTCATTTCCAACTTGACGTTATCAGTCGCAACATTGAAACCCAAAACGGATTTACTTACAATAAGCGTCAAACCGTGACAGTAACAGTAAAATAAATAATATCTGAAAAATCTTGTTTTTAGTAAAAATGTATCCCAATAAACAACAATAACAAAAAATACGGTCCCTTACATTTTACAGCAACTGCTCAAAATGTCCTCCCTCAACTGCAATACCGGCACGACAACGCTGAGTTACTGAATTTGCGAGTCTTCCAAAATTGTAACTTTCTGTAATTTCATCAAAAGCTAGAATATTCCTATCCAAAAGTTCTTCCTCTGTTTCTACTTCAGTCCCATGAACAATGGCCTTGACAGCTCCCCAGAGATAAAAATCCAATGGGTTGTAGTCTGGTGACCGAGCTGGCCAGTGAATTGGGCCTCCTCAACCAATCCACCTGTTAGGATACAATGCATCTAAGTGTTGACGTACCGGTACTGAAAAATGCGGCGGCGTGCCGTCATGTTGAAACCACATGTCACTACGAATTGCTAAAGGAACGTCTTCTAAGTACAACAGAAGGACATTTTCATGAAATGCTAAATAAGAAGCGCCATTTAAACGTTGCGGAAGTACAACAGAGCCTAGTATAAACTCGCCCAAAATACCCGCTCAAATGTTAACACTAAATTTGTGTTGGTATGACTTGACAAAAATTTCATGCAGATTTTCGACATCCCAGATGTGGCTGTTACGGCTATTAAAACACTCATCCCTGGTAAAGCACGCCTCATCCGACCACAGCACCTTCCTTTCAAAGTTTGGATAATCGTTACATTGCTGCAGGTACCACTGTGAAAACTGAACTCGAAGTGGAAAATTGTCTTCCTCCAATGTAACCCTTCATCGTGAAGGACGTCCTAAACAGTGGCATGTGAGGCCTGGTAATTAAAAAACAACAAAAATGACCCTATTGAAAGGCTGCATTTAAACGGAGAATTTGAGGGATCACTTAGACTGGACGACCTGCGTTGGCAATGACCCTAGAGCCTGTCCTCGGATTATCAGCAATCATTTCCGGGACATTGTCTTCAAATCCTACACTCTGCCTGAACCGATTTCGTCCAACTTCGGGCCTGTGGACAACAATACTTCCCGTCTCCTTATTCATCATTCCCCTTGGTAAATCATTCCAATCCCTGACACCCTTACCTAAAAAAGAAAATATTTAGGCACAAGGGTGTGGGAAGATTTTTTTTTTAGGTAAGGGTGTCAGGGATTGGAATGAGTTACCAAGGGGAATGATGAATAACCTACCAAAAACGTTAAAAGAATTTAAAGTTAAAATTTGTAGTGGGCAAATGTAGGTGAGTGTAGGATAGGGGGAAGTTGGGTGTGTAGGGAAATTGCCACCGGAGCGTGTGCTCCATTGCAATTAAATTAAATTAAAACCTTCTGTCAACCAACACAAAAGTGTTTGCCGATGGAATCACATGGTTAGGAAATCGAGTCGTGTATATCTTAACTGCTTCGGCCCTGTTTTTTCCAGCAGTGCCATACACCAAATGCATATCAGCGTACTCTTCAAACGAAAATTGATGAAGTTGTATGATGACAGTGTCTTTATCGGTAAGTTGCGTTCGACTGCGAGAATTCTTCTGGCATGGTCCTTTAGTCCCACCACCGACTTCCCGAAAAATGTCACGGATTACCGATCAATTCCAATTACGAACAAACAGTCCGCCCTAGTGAATTTCTGACCACCCTGTATATGTGTGCAGATATAATGATTAAAAATTAACTGTTTGGAATAACTAAGAATTTATTTGCACATTTATTACAATCTGTGTATCAAATTTCATGTCTTTATTAATACTATTATGTATTAATTGTGATGGATCTCATGCCACAGTCCAATATCATTACACATAAAACGACTATTAATTTTACTTAAAAATCCTTTTAATATTTGAGATATATTTTTCTTCAGCTGCCTATGTAACCTATCCCATTCCCTAACTCCCGTCTTTACAAAGAAAAATCCCCCCCTTTTCCCCCGGTTACATATAAAACTAAATTGAAATTGTGTTCCTATCTTCCCTTCAAAATTAAATTCCTAGCTCCTATCAAATGTTATCTTGTCTTCATACATATCATGCATGACCAATATTTTTTACACCTGTCTTCTATTCTCCAATGATTTTCAACTCAGCTCCATTACCATTTCAGTTACTGATTCACTGCCTTATTTCCACAGACCAATTGTGCTGCTTTCGTTTGTGTCCCCATCAATCACCACATTTTATATCGAATATGTGGCTCCAAACCCATAAGCAAGATTCTGGTCAAGGTTTCATAACCCAACTCCCGTACTGTTCTTCAAAGGATATAATGCTTTGAATCCTTTTTTATGATCTTCATAGAATGCACTGTCCAGTTTAGGTAAATGATTTTAATATTTTTTGTTTTTTAAATGAGGCCCTGAAAGTTTTTGCGCCTTAAAGACTAGAAAAGTCACCAAAAGGATTTAAAAGCTAATAAAAAAGTTAGTAAATACAATTCTTCCTAAGATGATATTTAATGGATGCCTATTGAGGAACTGTAATCAGTTAAATAAAAGTACTTAATAAGTGTAGTAGTAACAACAGTGTTTACAAACTAATAAGTTCAAATGAAAATGTTTCTTTCAGTTTTGGACGAACAGTCTCAAAAGAAGATATAGATGATTCATGCACAGATCTTAGAACAGCCACTCCCCAGCAGTTTGGTGACACACTAGGAAATTTGAAAGTATGCAGAGTTCAGCCAGGTATGTAGCTCAAAATGAAAGTCTTCATAACTACATTCCACTGGTATTCAGTGACAGATCTATGAATTTTTCAAGTCGGGGAAAACTTTAAGATTGCCGCCTTGTCAAACATGAGACTGCTTTCTGGGCAGTAGTGGAGCTTTTTTTTTTTAACTCATAGATCCAGTACTGCTGATATTATAATTTTTTCTTCGTTTTACTCTTAAAAATAATCTAAGTGATCTTTATTTTTCTTCTTATCTGACATTGGTCTTTAATGCCCCAATTAAGCCCACTATTTACAGAACTTAATCTAGACACTGAAGTGCCAAAAATCATGGGATAGAAAGATGCAAATATGCATATGGAAGTAGCTCAGTAGAAGAAACGATTAAATATGCTGACCGACCGGGGTGGTGTAACGGTTAGCGTTCTCGCCTCGCATTCGGGAGGACGGCGGTTCGAATCCCCGTCCGGGCATCCAGATTTGGGTTTTCCATGGTTTCCTCAAATCACTCCAGGCAAATGCCGGGATGCTTCCTTCAAAAGGCCATGGCCGAATTCCTTCCCATTCCTTGCCCCCATCCTTGCCCCCCATCCTTTCCCGTCTCTAAAGATCTCGTTAAAAAGAGACGTAAAGCAGTTACAAAAAAAAAAAAAAAAAAAAAAAAAAAAAAAAAAATGCTGTTTATTTTTGGGGCTTTTAGTTGTTTAAAAGGAAATAACTGCATGACATAAATTAGCAGACATTGAATGTGGAATGGTAGTTGCCGCTAGATATATGGTGCATTAATTTCTAAAATTGTTTGTGAATTAAACATTCCTCAATCCACAGTATCCAGAGTGGATTTCTGGACATGGATATCACAGTGGCCGGCCAGGTCTATGTAATGATTGAGAGCAGCAATGCCCGCAGTAAGGTATCAGTGTCAAGAGACAGACAGCACTGTGTCAAAGAATAGCAACATTCAATGTGGGATGTGTGAGAATTGTTTGTACAGTGCAGTGAAAATTTTGCGTTGATGGGATATGGCAGCAGAAGACCAACATGAGTGCCTCTGCTAACAGAATGCCGTGGGTGGTGATGCCTCTCCTGGACTTGTGATATTTCGGTTTGAAACTAGACGACTGGAGAAAGGTTGCTTGGTCACATGAGTCATGATTCCAGTTCAAGTGTAGTGCTGAGCTTACAAAGCCATGGGCCTAGATTTTCAGGAAACCACTGTTCAAGATGGTGGCTCCATCTGGATATTGCTGTGCTTACATGACATAGACTGGGTCCCCTGGTAAAACTAAGCTGACTATTGACCAGAAATTGTTATGTTCAACTACTTGGAGATCTTCAGAAATTCACCACTTTGATGTTCCCAAATAATGATGGACTTTTTCAGGAAGACAGTGGTCCAAGTCACCAGGCCAAAAATGTTAACAATTCATTCTGGACATTTCCAGTGAATGATTTGACCATCTAGATCACTACATATGAATTCAGTTGAACATATCTAGGACATGATCAAAGGGTCAGTTCATGCATAATGTCCTGCACCAGCAAAACCTTTGAAATTTTGTATGGCTGTAAAGGAAGCCTGACTTAATATTTCTTCAGAAAACTTCTGACAACTTTTGGAACTTCATTGTGATTTTTTGTTTGTTTGCCATTTTCTCTTAAATGCGTCCTGCAATAAAGTTTACCTAATTTAATCACAAGTTGCAGGAAAAGCAGCTTCTGTGGACACATAATTAATTTAAATTTTCCAGTTTAGAGGTAATAGTGGAACATTTAGTGGGTTTACAATTTTGATGTGGCAATCAATGGAATACAAATAAATTTGAATTAAATACATACTTTTTAATGGTTGGTTTGCAATTTGAAACATGTTGAACTATTATAGAAACAAAAATTGGAACCTTTCATTTGTAGGCTGCTATAACAGTGTTGTCTATGGATAGAGAGCAAAAACAACACTAGCCATTATTGACCCACTCAATCAGGCTAGTAGCACGAATTCAGAGCTTGACAAACACTTCTTCTTCTGCAGTAGTCAATCCTGGGATTGGTGTGTGGCAGTCTTCCATTCAGCTCTATTCTCTTCCCTCCTCTTCATATCTACATATCTCCTGCAGCCAACGTCTTCCATTATCTGCTGGATGAATTTTAAACGTGGTCTTCCTCGATATCTCTTTCCTTCTACCATTCCCTCCAGTATTGTTTTTAATAAGCTCTTATGTCTTAAGATATGTCCAATTAATGTTGTCCTCTGCATTTTTATACTTTTTCATAAAGAGTTATACTCTACCGCTTTCTCAAAAATTTCCTCATTAGTAATCTTGTCCCTCCAGCTAATTTTTAAGATTCGTCTGTAGCACCATTGCTCAAACGAAACTAATCTTCTTTCTCTTCTATACCAAATGTCCAGGTTTCACATCCATACAGGGCAATGCTCCTGACATAAGCCTTTAATAGTCTTTTCCTCGTTGTCCAGCTGATATTATTTGTGGTGAAAATTCGATTTTTTTCTGTTGAACGCTATTTTTGCTTGAGCTATCCTGCATTTTATATCATTCTTGCTTCTTCCATCATTTGTGATTTTGCTTCCTAGGTAGCAGAATTCTAGCACATCCTCCAATGCTTCACCATTAATTTTAATTTTTGAGTTTTATCTTTCCCACATACCATGACTTTCGTCTTCGCTTTATTAATTTTCATATTGTACTGCTTCCCCATTGTTTCCTCCATTCTTTCCAAAATTTTCTTAAGATCCTCTTCACTTTCTGTTACTATCTCAATTTCATCTGCAAATCGAATTGTATGTATTAGTTTTCCCTGTATCTTTATCCCAACATCAATTTCGTCTCTGATTTATCCAGTGAGTCTTGAATATACTGTAGGCATTGAAAATTAAGGGAGACAGGGCACAGCCTTGTCTGACTCCTTTATGTATTGCTGCTTCCTCTTGTTTATTTCCAATTTTTATAACAGCTGTTTCATTTTTGTAAAGATTCCATATTAGCCGCCTATCTCTGTATTGTATACCTATTTTTCTGAGGATCTCAAACATCTTCCCCCATTTAACATTATCAAATGCGTTTTCAATATCTATGAAACCTAAATAAATTTTTTTTTGCCTTTCTCTATTCTCTTTTCTAATATTAGCCTCAGTGCAAGAATTGCTTCCCTTGTACCTCTCTTCTTCCTGAAACCAAATTGTGTAAGGAACAAGGCTGATACCGGGGCTGTAGTATCGCCTTAGCACCTCAACTAACAGTTTAAGTGGATTCAAAGTTCTACGGAAAGTTCATAAGATAATTTGGATTTGACCATGTAGCCTGACAGAAACTCAACGTAAATGCTAGAAGGTCGCCACTAGATCTGTTTCTACCCACAAATCTAGAAAAGGTTTCAAGATAACTACGAAATGACAATAGTTCACTTTCCGAAAATTCAAAGTTTTATTTTCAAAGTCACAAAATTCAAATATGCATTTACACAGACGGAAAAAAAAATCCCAACACCAAGAAAAAATTATTGTAGAGTAATGAAATTTGGACAATGCATTTGTCAAGTTAACATGTTTAATTGATTAAATTTTCAAGATCACAGGTTAATTTAAGCTCAAGAAAATGCATTTCAAATGTGAAATACTGTTAAATTAATAGCCGGTGTAACCTCCAGAATTTTGAATGCAAGCCTGCAAACGTGAATGCATTGTGTCATACAGGTTTCGAATGTCACTTTGTGGTATGGAGTTCCATGCTTGTTGTACTTGTGCTGTCAATACTGGGACGGTCAGTGCTGGCTGTGGATGATGCTGGAGTTGTCGTCCAATGATATCCCATACGTGTTCAATTGGAGACAGATCTGGTGATCTCGCAGGCCAAGGTAACATGTCGACACTCTGTAGAGCACGTTGCGAGACAACAGCGGTATGAGGGCGAGCGTTATCCTGTTGAAAAACTCCCCCTTGAATGCTGTTCATGAATGGCAGCACTACAGGTTGAATTACCAGACTGACGTACAAATTTGCAGTCAGTGTGTTTGGTATAACCACAAGAGTGCTCCTGCTGTCATAGGAAATTGCTCCCCAGACCATGACTCCAGGTGTAGGTCCAGTGTGTCTAGGCCGCAGACAGTTTGGTTGCAGGCGTTCCCCTGGCCTCCTTCTGACCAACACTCGGCCATCACTGGCACCAAGGCAGAACCTGCTTTCATCAGAAAACACAACAGATCTCCACTCCGTCCTCCAATGAGCTCTGGCTTGACACCACTGGAGTCGCAAACGGCGATGGCTTGTAGTCAGTGGAATGCATGCTACAGGGCGCCTGGCTCGGAGCTGTCCTTGAAGTAACCGATTTCTAACAGTTCGTTGTGTCACTGTGGTACCAACTGCAGCTCGAATTTCTGTAGTGCTGCCATTCATGAACAGCATTCAAGGGGGAGTTTTTCAACAGGATAACGCTCGCCCTCATACCGCTGTTGTCTCGCAACGTGCTCTACAGAGTGTCGACATGTTACCTTGGCCTGCGAGATCACCAGATCTGTCTCCAATTGAACACGTATGGGATATCATTGGACGACAACTCCAGCCTCATCCACAGCCAGCACTGACCGTCCCAGTATTGACAGCACAAGTACAACAAGCATGGAACTCCATACCACAAAGTGACATTCGAAACCTGTATGACACAATGCATTCACGTTTGCAGGCTTGCATTCAAAATTCTGGAGGTTACACCGGCTATTAATTTAACAGTATTTCACATTTGAAATGCATTTTCTTGAGCTTAAATTAACCTGTGATCTTGAAAATTTAATCAATTAAACATGTTAACTTGACAAATGCATTGTCCAAATTTCATTACTCTACAATAATTTTTTCTTGGTGTTGGGATTTTTTTTTCCCGTCTGTGTAACAGTTGAGCAGGCAAATCGAACAAGCACTTTTCCAAACTATTACAGGTTGTGGAGAGAAATTTTACCGATCGACCACTTCAGTAAATTTATAAGTTCATGTTAAAAGTTATCCTCGCGGGCTATCACACCAAAGTCCCAACATGGCTGACTCGGTAGCTTCACCTTCCACAGATTTCCTCCCGCCCCGACACAAGACTTCCGCCAACCTATTTAGGTCGCAAGGACCGGAGGGATAAGATTAGAGAAATAAGATGCCGTACTGATACTTTAATGTATTCCTTCTTTCCTCGCACTATTCGGGATTGGAATGGGTGGGTTTAGGATTGGTGCTTAGCACCCTCTGCCACCCACAATGTTTGTGATTTGCAGAGTATGAATGTAGATGTAGATGTAGAAGACTGACGCAGGCTCACTCACATAGTGCTCCCTGGATACAGAAAAGACAAAAACATGATGGCGGCGGGGTCTTTTTATAGGAACCACTAGAATCAGTGACGTAAGCAACTGTATCACATCTTTTCACTTCCGCGAGATCAAAAGTGTGTGTAATTTATTTAACGATCCAGATTATTAAAAATGTTTAAACTTTGACAATGTCTAGACTTATCTACTAGAAGTCCAATGGCAGTTTAGTGGGAAATTTAGAGTAATTAGTTTTAAAGTTTTATTTAATATCGCGTGGTGATACAAAGCTCCGAAGTAGGGGATTAACCCAAACGTTTGAATTTTTACACCGACAATCAACAACAATCTATCTTCAAAAACTTAATTACCAGACAAATGCTTAAACTTTTCACTGAAACCATTATATCTCCGTAATCGTCTTAATTAGGGCTATCTACTGATATAAATTACAAATTAATATCTCTTTTAATTAAAAAGCTTATTATTTTCTCTTAATTAAAACCGCTAATTAGACTTTGCCAAATTATTTAATTTTATTACCAAAATATTGGGAACAATGCTGACTACAACTGGTGATAAAAGTTCAGCTGTCGCTTTACTCGATTGAAAGATATTATACATCTTAGAATTTCTACTTTTCCGATCGCGTGTTTCAAAACATGAACAAACCAGACTATCTCTTAAAAAACATTTCGTGATATGATAAATACACTTTAAAATTACTTTTATGGTGGATTGTAACTGTGGGGAAGATTACAGGCAAATTCCTTTAAGTTGACAATTACTCTTCTCGAAATTTCTAAGTCCAGCCTAAGCAAAATTAGAATTTGCCAAAATTCTAAGGTTCTTACAATTGGTCTTCTGTTAGAAACTCTTCTACTTGTGTTTCCATTCTTTGTAGTATTACATTGGTGATAATTTTTGATGCATGAGCTACTAAGCTTATTGTTTGATATTGCTCACATTTTTTAGCACCTAGCTTCTTTGGTAAGGGAATGATTACATTTTTCTCAAAGTGTGAGGGTATTTTTCCTTCCTTATAAATATCCTGTACTAGCTGGAATAATCTTTCTTTCATTACAGGACCACTTTTTTTCAGGAGTTCCGATTTCAGATTAGCGATACCCGGTGCCTTATTATTCTTTAATCTCCCAAGTGCCATTTCAAATTCCTCTCTTAATATACTGTATCCTTTATTTTCTTCTTTCACTTCATCCTCTCTTTCTAGAATCTTATTTTCATTTAATTTTGCATCCTCGTACAGGTTTTCTATGTATTGCTTCCACCTTTTCACAATTTAACCATGATCACTAAGGCTGTTATCACTTGCATCGTTTATTGCAGTGCCTTTGCTATATCGCTTACCAAAGAAAGTTTTAGCCATTTTTTATGCAGATTCCATATTGCCATTCCATATTTTTTCTTCTATTTCAGAACAGATACTATTGTAGTAATTTTCTCTTGCAACTCTTGCTCCTTTGTTAATAGCATTTGTCAATGATCTATATTTCTTCTTATGCACTTCATCTTTTGATCCCTTTAGCAGTCTTCTCTCTTCAATCATATCAAGTATTTCCTTGGTAATCCATTCCTTTCTTGGTTCAATTTCTTTTTTCACTAAAATTTCATCAGCAGCCTCCGTCAGGTCCTGCTTAATGCGAGTCCATCTTTCCTCCACATTTCCTACCATCTCATTTACATTTATTTTATCCGTTCTCTGTTTGTATAGCTTTGCAGTGTTTTCATCTTTCAAACTTTCTATTTGCCATTTGCTAGTAATAGTTCTTTTACCCAGCTTCTCGAATTTTAGTACCCACTTCATCATTACAAGATTGTGCTCTGTGTCTGCATCTGCACCAGGGTAACTCCTGCTATCTTTAACTTGGTTCATAAACCTCTTTTTTACTAGTATGTAGTCGATTTGGTATCTGCTGATGTCACCTGGCATTTTCCAAGTGTACCTTCCCCTTTTGTAGTGGTTAAACCATGTACTTGTAATCACAAGTCGGTTCTTTGAATAGAATTTGACCAGTTTGTCACCTCTTTCGTTTCTCTTTCCCAAACCATATTTTCCAACTATGTCTTCTTCCTTCCATTCTCCCACCACAGCGTTCATATCACCAAGTATAATAAGGTTTTAATCACCTTTTATTCCGCTAATAATTTTTTCTATGTCTTCATACATATTATCTATTTCTTGATCATCATGCTCTGTTGTTGGCATGTAAACTTTGACCACTAAAGTGTCTTTTGGTTTTGTTTCCAGCCTTACCATTATTAACCTCTCACTAAATTGGACATATCCTTTTACTCTTCGGCCCATTTCTCTGTTCATAATTATTGCTACCCGCGCTTGTCCTGGTTTCTCTGGGGCCATCCATGAGTGAATTATTCTATAGTCTCCACTCCAGAAGTCCCCAGGATCAGGCCATCTTAATTCTGAGATCCCTAACATGTCAATTCTCATTCTCTTCATTTCTTGCTTTATATTTTCTAGTTTTCCACATTTTAACATTGATTGAACATTCCATGTCGCTATTCTTCTTTCTCCTTCATTCTGCTTCCTGTGTTTATTCTCTTCAGCATTCCCCTCCCGGAGATCCGAATGGGGACTATTCCAGAATATTTTACTAAAGAGCCTTTATCCATCATACTGCCGTTACTTGGGATATCTTATAAGATTTTCTAATGAAGTTGTTTCCCTTGCCTTCTTCATCCTAATGCCGTTGGCAGAAAAGTTGTCTCATCCGCCTTTAAGGGCAAATTTTCACCCTAAGGACAATAGAGTACCCTTTTACTCCCAGAAATGGACTTGGAAGCTTACCCTGGTATTTTGTTTGTGGTTTGCTCCTCTAGGCTCTTCTGCTCTCTCCACCATTGGGAACCTGGGATTCCTCTTCCGCCTTTTAGACCGTTGGCCATGTTTCACCTGTAACCCTAGGCAGTGGCCCTTACAGGGTGCTACCACCCGGAGCCAGATGGACCCAGGTTTTTTCACAAGGTTGTTACTCCTCCCCCTCCCCCTTCCTCATCTCTTACAATATGAGGTTCCGGGCTTGGGACCAGCACCAGGAATCATTCCTAGTGGCGGAGTTTGACAAACACAACAACATGATAATCAAGCTGTACTTCTTTTGATATTGATTGCTTTTCTAAGGATCCATTTAGATCTACTAGGATAATAATTTCTTTGTTGTAACTTACATCTAATAGAACATCACAAAGAAGTATGAATCATCTTTGGTTTGTTTATTCTCAATGTGTAAATTCATACTACAATATATACAGTGGTGGATCCAGGGGGGGCTAGGGGGCTGAAGCCCCCCCCCAAATGCACACCAAGGTCACCCCCAATGACATTGATTATGGGGACCTTTTTTTTATTTATCCTAGCCCCCCCCCCCCAAACCAAAATCCTGGATCCGCCACTGAATATATACTCTTAGTTGCAGTTTTATATCTATTATTCAATCATTTACATACTATCATATTTTGATGTTCTCTTCAAGGAGAAGTAATCATTATTTTGTCTGTTGAAAAATGAAGTGTAGGCACCTAAATTATAACCTCGCAGTTACAGTTGGATGTATTAATAAACCTTTCTCCATATTTAATGTAATTCTCCATATTTAATGTGATTCTCCATATTGAATGTTCTTTTATATACTTTTGTTTGCCACCAAAGATTAACCTTTCTTTGCTCTTTTATTTTTGTTTACTCCTGAATTATGCTGTTTTTTCTTCTCTCTTTCTACTAGGACCCTTACAGTTTTTTAGCCTTGAATGATGGCCCAATCCTTTATCTCTTCTTTATTTTCAGTTTCTGCCATTTCTGTTTTCATTTAATTTAGTTTTTAATTCTGTTGAAGCACACACACTGTGTTGGTGATGTCTCTAACCCTCCACCATCCCATGCAATGATTTTTCACGTCCTACCTACTCCTTTACAAATCACAACTTTAAATTCCTTCATTGTTTTTGGTAAATTCATTATTATAATTATAAACCTTGAATAATTCAAATGATCCCTTTAACCTCCACCTGCATTCCAATGAATCCCAATACACTTCCAACATATCAGTTACCGGTACTGATTGCATTCTGTGATAATTTCTGCAAACTAATCTAGTTGCTCTTTTTTGTATGCTGTACAACTCCCGAATTTGATACCCATAACATGGGTCCAACACCACTTCACCATATTCAAGCAGTGGAAGGTTTTGTAACCAAATTCCCTCACTTCCCTGATCCATCCTTTCATCACCCTCTCCAGTACATGAAGGATTTTTAAACCTTACTACCACCTGCCTAACTGTGTTTACTATCAAATATTATGCCATGATATTACTGTTAAGATCTTCAGCAAACAATTCCTAACAGACCCCATAATCGTAAAAAAAAATTCTTACTTTTTTAACTGTGTACTTAATAAGTTGACTGTTTTTGGCATTTATTTTAATCCAATGTTTAACTACTCAACGGGATATCCTGTTCAGATTCTATTGTAACTGTTCACAGTACACTCCTGTTTTAGTTATATAACATTATACCATCTGCAAACAATCTAACTTGTCACTTCAACCCATTAACACTATCATTCATTAAAACAATGAAAAGCAAGGGTCTAAATGCACTACCCCGTGGCACTACTAATTAATTTTTACCTATTTTGATATTGCATTTCCCACCCTATCTCTTTGCTTTCTACTGTTCAAGAATTCCTCCACCCAGCAAGTCATGATTCCATCGACTTCAGTTGTTTTTACCTCAGCTACAACCATTTTTTGGCTCACTTTTTTTAGTGCCCAACTAAAAAAAATTGTTCTAATTCTATGACTGATGGTTTCTTTCTGTTCAACTTGGCAGATTTGGAAAAGGTGAAGTTTGTGGATTGAAAAAGAAAGAGGAACATTCATGGAAGGAGAGGGTATGAGCTACTTACTTATAGGAGGTTAAAGTGTAGAGGATGTGCATTTTGATACATCAGTTCACATCACCTGATGTCAGAAGCATTGGCTCTGTCATCAAGGAGCTTAATAACCTAGACAATAGAGCTGCTATTTAGTTTGTATTGCTGTTATAGCCTGACTGAAACTCTCTATGTAAACTGTCTCTCTGTTGTAATACATGACAGTCAACAGTTTTATATTCATGAAGAAAATGGGTGAGGCAGTAATAAACGTTTTTTTTAGCTGAGCATGATCCATAATGGGAACCAAATCCAGAGGGGTGACAGCTCACAGAAATATTCCCATTGAGCTTTGTAATTATGAGCAATTGATAATGCTGGAATTAGTTTCAAAAATATTTAATATATGTTTGTTAGAAGGACTTGAAATTAGCATACAACAGTTAAATTTATGAATAAAAACTGGTGAAATGTGGGTAAGCCTCATACAATTAGTATTGCATACTTTATTGTGTTTAACATATTTAGATGTGGTAGGTAAGATGGCAGTCATTTGTGAAAAAATCAATGTTTATTATGTGAGGTAACACTTCATGAAAGAGAAAGGTGGTTTCTGTGTGAACAAAATGTTTGAAAAGGTGCTAGTTGCTTATTAACAAGATTATAACATACCTGCAAAGTACATAATAGTGAAGACAAACCAAAAGTCTATCTACACTAAAATTATCCCCACAGAAAAAGTTGAAGGTGGAACAGGCCAAGTTCAAGGCAGGAATCTATGTAATCTCAAGAAATTTACTGGATGAAATTGGTATAGCTCAAAATCACTCAAGATTGTATTAATGACAGCCCTGGTGGGTAAGTGATAACTCACATGCCTGGCATTTTTGAGGGCTTAGTTTTTAATTCTTATCCAACCATCCAAATTTCAGTGTTCCATGGTTTCTCAAAATCATTCTTTGTAAATGCTGGGATGGTTCCTTCACAATGCCAAAAAAGATTGTATGAAATATTTTCACACATTTATTCTCTATATACCTTCTACCACCTTGTATGTAATGAATATCAAACTTGCAAGGAATAATCAGAACTATACATTTAATTACATGTAATTACACGCAAGTGTGTAGTAATAATTTGTGTAGGCGATAAAGAATGTAGGCTAAATTAAATAAGACAAAGTGTATGGATTTACCAATTAAATCACTTTATGCATGGTAAATGAAAAGTACAATCTGAATGGGATGTGGATGAACTAGTTCTATCATTTATACAGTATTATTAATAGACTGCCTTAAAATATGCTTCAAAATGTTTCATATATTTCCACATTGTTTCATCATAGTGAGCCCTCATGTTGTGTGTATTCAGGTAACAGTTCTTGGTGTATGCCAGTATTTACAATAATCCTTCATCACCGCAAAGTGTTGCCTCTGTACCATTGAGCCATTCTTCAATTTTAAACAAATTATTTTACCGTACTGTAGGCAGCACCTACCCCATCCATGATTATGCTGTGCACTCTAAATTTAAAGCATTTTTAATAAAATATTATTACTATATGGCAAAGCAACAGTAAAATTAAAACTTTGGTTTGTTTCATTCATCACTTACAAATTACATTAAATATAAGAATTTTTTATGAGGTATGTCCACAAATTAAGTTCCATTTGGTTATATAAAACAAACGTGTACAGATACAGAAAAAATATTTATTATACAAAAATCTACAACTGTTAAACTACTTTTCTACATAGCTTCCAAAATTTTGTAGGCACTTGTCATAGCGTGGCACAAGTTTTTGTTTGCCTTCTTCATAGAAGGTTGCCGCCTGTATATTCAACCATATGGTAACATGTTCTTTCAGCTCGACATCATCGTTGAAGTGTTGACAACCAAGGATAAATTTTAGCTGTAAGAAGAAATGAAAGTCGCTAGGAGCGAGGTCCTGGCTGTACGGAGGATGATCAAACACGTCCCAGTGAAATTCCTGTAAGAGTTGTTTGGTCACATTCGCCGTGTGAGGTCGGGCATTGTCGTTGAAAAAAAAAAACAACATCTTCTGACAGTAATCCTCGGCGCTTGTGCTGTATTGCACGGCACAATTTCTTAATGATCGCAGTAACCATGTGCATCGATTGTTTGGCATCGTGGTAAGAAATCAATCAGCAAAATGCCTTTTCTATCCCAAAAAACGGTGCACATGACTTTTTGAGGTGTCAACATTTGCTTAGGCTTACCCTTCATTGTGGTTGAAGTGTGATTCCATTCCATTGATTGCCGTTTTGTTTCAGGGATGTTGTAAAATACCCAAGTTTCATCCCCCGTGACTATCCGAGAAAGAAAACCATCGCCTTTTTCACTGTAGCGTGTCAAACACTGAAGTGAACTGCCCATCCGTTGTTTTTTGTGTTGTTCAGTAAAAATTTTGGGTACCCAACGTGAGCAAAGTTTTTGAAATTTCAGTTTTTCAGTAATAATTTCATGAATTAGTGATCGTGAGAATTGCGGACTTTAAATAGCTAGGGCACTAAGTGCTTAATCTTCTCTTCAATTGTGTGAACCAGTTCATCAGTAACCACAGAAGGCGTCCACTTCGTTCTTCGTCGTGCACTTGATCACGTCCTTCATTGAACAGTCTGACCCATCCTCTAACCATTGAATCACTCATAGCATTTTGTCCGTAAACCTAGCAGATTTGCCGATGAATTTCCTTTGGTTTAATCACAGATCTGATTTCACACGCGGAGGCATTTTCAATTACGGCTGACATTGTAAAGAAGCACTACAAAGCACACGTCGGCAGCAGTGATGTGAAAATGGTGTACATGTCTTATCCTTAAATCAGAGTAACTGTTGCGCATGCACGGAACTGAGATCGTAGCACTGCCGCGGATAGAAATAGAAATGGAACTTACTTTGTGGTCGACCCTCGTATATTTGTTGTTTAAATATTGCAAACAAATTTCATGTTCCAAAGAAATAGTGTTTCCAGATAGAACTGGCAACAAAAATTGCCTAAAACAGATAACTTTTATGGCCATTTATATTTGTTCTATTACAATACTTGAAGAAGTCTAAACAACGATATCTCAAATGCATCAAAATACATCTTTTGGCCCTTTTACTTGAATTGGACTTTCCTAGAATAAAATTTTACAAAATTTCAAGCACAATATTCAGTGTTGGCTCAATAAAATACATAACATATATAAATTTAAAGTTTACAACTAATTCTATTTATGACCTAGAGGTCTTTGATGAACAGACATCCACTAACACCCACCAACAGACAATATAGCTACAACAAAAGGGCTCCACTGCTGGTAGGATATGGGATCCTGAAATAGGGTTGTGAGAAGCAATGTAACAACTTTAGTGGCTCAAGTATGAGCAGTACCATGTGGAATTATATGGTTTAATACTTAACAATATGACAGGGGAGGTTGTTATAAGATTATGATAATATACTTGATTCCAAGTTTAGCACTCATATCTAGACAGCTAATTTACACTATAATAAGTAGATGATAAAGAACTCTTGTATACCCATCTTGTACAGAAAATTTATGACCTGTTACCCTCAAACAACCTAGAATAAAATTTATCTCGAGGACCAGTAAATTAACAAAAAATATGCTGTAGACCACTAACTTCTGTGGCCTAATGTTTTTACATATATGTATATTATTAACATCTGAGACATATTGTATTGTTCCATCATAACATAATAAATCTGCAAGCATGTTTTGAATGCCTACGGAAAAACAATTATGAAACTGGAAATTAACAATTTAAAGTTAAATTGATCAGAGAGTTAATATTTAATAACCAAAAGAATAATAATGTTACTGTAGGCTGTATTTAATTTAATTTAATTTAATTTAATTGCAATGGAGCACATGCTCCGGTGGCAATTTCCCTACATACCCAACTTCCCGCTATCCTTCACTCACCTACATTTGCCCTCTACAAATTTTAATTTTAAATTCTTTTAACGTTTTTGGTAGGTTACTCATCATTCCCCTTGGTAACTCATTCAAATCCCTGACACCCTTACCTAAAAAAGAAAATCTTCCCACACTCTTGTCAGGGTGGCCACAAACCGGGAAAACCGGGAATATCGGGAATTATCAGGGAATTTCATGTTACCGGGAAATTTCATGGAAATATCAGGGAATTCAGGTAATTTCGAAAATAATCAGGGAATTCAATTGCGACTACTAGGAATTTAGATATTTTTTAAGGTCGTCTTGAATTTATTTTAATAATGAAATTTCTCATTAGATACTTAAACTTATATACATTTAAAATAAAATAGCCAACGATAGTGTTAACAGCGCGCTAAAACTCGCCACGACTACCTGCGACCATGGAGGAAGGAATTATATGGAGAAGAAGTGAGCTTAAATCGGTGAAGCAAGCACTAAACTCTCCCGCATGGTGGCAGCACCGGCAGCGACCATATGGCGCTTCCCAACAATTAAGGTGTTCACATTGTGGTAGAGGCAGTGATTATTTCATTTAGTATTGTGTATAAGTGTTTAAAAATGCCAGCTTGTGTTGCGTACGGTTGCACAAATAGGCCAGACAGGAATGAACCTGGAATATCATTTCATAAGTAAGTTGAATTGTAATTATCGTTGTTGAAGTGAGCGGTAGACACAGCAAACTTTGCAGCACGTCTATAAATATTTAGTCATAGCTCTCAATGGGATGACTTTGTTCGCAAATTAAGGTGACTGAATAAATTTTCACAGATTATCAATTGAACAACTTGTGTTTCAGTTTGCAAAATGTTTAACTTCTTTTTAAAAAAATAAACCAAAATTTGAATGCACATTTCTGCTAAATACTTTTTAAAACGTTTCACAAATGTTACTTATATCAAGTGAACGATGAATAAGACCATCTCTACTTTTGTACGTTTTGAGAGATCCCCAAAATAATAGAAATGGAGATCACAATATACCGTACTAACACACTCTTCACTTTTTAATATTTTTAGATGTTTGTGTACCACAAATCCTGAAATGTAGTGTACAATATGATCTATTAAAACAGTTAGTGCACCTGCATCAAACATACATTCGTGGTCGGACTTGGGAGGAAACTGTAATTCTTTTTCCTCTTCAATAATTCGATGATGTCTTGATGTAAAATTTATAATATGTTCTGGAGCATGATTAACAATTTTTCCAGGAGTATACAATTACCAGTGTTTGCATATTTCACTTCACATTTCAAGAGTAGGTTTTTTTTTTTATAAGCTGCTTTAAATTGTATGGGCAGTGGGATTGTTTGAATTCCTCCCCCCCCCTCCACCCCCCAAAGATCTGATACATTGTAAAAATATTTCAAAGTGATCCTGACTAAATTTATATGCTAATATATATTTTAAGATTTTTTGATCAATAACTAAGGAATTAAAGAAATACTTCAAACATGAATCAGAAAACCTAAGAATCCAGTGCTCCTACTGCTGTCAAGTATTATCTTGCCATATGGTGACACTTTCAAATTACATATATAACTTTCTGTTTCAATCAATCTTGTATCACTGTTTCCTAATTACACTTGGATATTATGGAGCGTGTGCTCCATTGAAATTAAATAAAATAATAATACCCTTAGTCTTTTTTTGTGGCTGTAGATGTTTTGGCAAATAAAATACTATTAAAATAATTTTTAACAGACTTTTTTTCCTTAATTTCTAATGTTTATAGATAGCATCAATTGAGATACATACATAAGAGAGCGTGCATAAACCACATAGCTCCAATTTGGCCTCCTGTGAACCACTATCCCTCCCCATGTAGACCAACTTGGCTTTTGCCTCCACCCCCCTTCCCCCCCCCCCCCCCTCACCTAGCAAGTAGGTTTTTTTCCCCCTTTTGATTCCAGAAGACATTTTGCACTGTTTTCTCTTGTCAGACTATTATAAATTACATAAGGAGATAATTAGCTGAGGGAAATAAATAGGTTTAATTCTAGATCATGATACTGCTACAACTACTTTAGGCCTACTACCAGTACAGGGATCTAGCTTTTTTTAAAATTATTCCTAGCAGTTGAGGTTAGGTTGAAATACAGCCTGGACCAGAAGAAAAATGTCATAAAAGTGGTACGGATAATTCTTTGATAGCTGCGTGTGGCAGAAAGGTGCTATAGCGGTATTCGCCATCTAGAATTAAACCAATAAATATTCACATGCTGTTGTGAATTCCATTCCTCATTTAACTGTGACAAATTTTATGAAAGGATAGCTACGTGGCCTGGCTTGGAATCCCCCCCCCTCTCCCTACATAGCTCAACGTAGCCTTCCAGCACCCCCCCCCCCCCCCCCCGGACCAGGCCGTGTAGTTTGTGCACGGTCCCTACCTTTAACCACATGTTAATTCATTATTAATAATGTGAAGTAAAGGAAAATAATGAATCAAATTCTGTGTCATAAAGTTACTTGTACATTCCTGTAATAGCAACAATTGTGAAACGGCTCTTTTATTTTTAAAGGTAATAATAAAGCCTCTGCCCTTTTAAACAGAAGTTGAAGTAGAGTTCTTCTAGCGTGATAAGTTATTTTGTTGAAAAAAGTATAGGCTTGTTCAGACAGTGACTCATCATCGCATTTATGATTGGAGCACACTTGCTTGAAGTTACTTAAAAGAACACCGCATGATGCCAACCATACATTATAGTAAAGTATCACTCTTTACTTTTTTGTTGATACACTTTATATTAACTATAAATTATGCGGAAACATTTTATTTCTGGTACCAGCCACAAAATGTCTGGTTGCTCATCCCTAGAGTGGGGTCCTCTTACTTTTTCTGGTCTAGGACACATTTCAGGACTAACCACAAGTGGTAGTAATAAAACTGAAATATCCATTCTGCATGTCAACCATGTAATCATTGTGGCTTTGACAGAATTAATTTTTGGTCCAGCCTGCATCCAACCTAAACCCCTCAATTTGGTTGTTGTATATCCCCCAAACTAAGCAAGATATCGAAAACATTTATTCCTTATTATCGAGTTTTTTCGTCGTGTTACATAAGAATCCATCATTAAATTTGACTTTTGCGAAATTTTTCTTCTGCATTTCAACTCAAGACACCTCACTTTTGAGACAGTATATCTCGAGAACTAGGTGAAATATCGAAAAATTTTACTCTTTATTTTTTATTTGTCTCGTCTTTTTAAATAAAAATTCATCATAAAATTTGACTTTGAATAATTTTTTCTTCTGAATTTCAACCAAAACCATTTCACATTTGAGACAGAATATCTCGAAAACTAAGCAGGATATCAAAAAATTTTATTCTTCATTTTTTATTTGTCTCATCGAGTTACATAATAATCCATCACCAGATTGCGGCGTCACGTTTATCCTAGAGTCCCCTTGAGGTGTTTAACCATACTCCCCGTGTTTGTTGGGAAGCGGTCAAGTCCCCACCACTCCGGCCATGCCCCCCCACTCCTCCGCCGGCCTGCTTCACTTCCATGCGTGGCAAAGGTCTCTTGCGTCGTCTCCATATTATTCCTTCCTCCATGCCGCGACCATGGAGGAAGGAATTATATGGAGGAGAAGTGACGTTAAATCGGTGAAGCAAGCACTAAACTCTCCCGCATGGTGGCAGCACCGGCAGCGACCATATGGCGCTTCCCAACAATTAAGGTGTTCACATTGTGGTAGATGCAGTGATTATTTCATTTAGTATTGTGTATAAGTGTTTAAAAATGCCAGCTTGTGTTGCGTACGGTTGCACAAATAGGCCAGACAGGAAAGAACCTGGAATATCATTTCATAAGTAAGTTGAATTGTAATTATCGTTGTTGTTGAAGTGAGCGGTAGACACCGCAAACTTTGCAGCACGTCTATAAATATTTAGTCATAGCTCTCAATGGGATGACTTTGTTCTCAAATTTTTCTTGGTGTAGTGTAGAAAATCAGCAAACTTGCTATTTGCATTATTTTTTAACGAGTGTTTAAAATGAGATTTAAAGGGGCGTGTTTTACTTCGCGATTCAGTGAATTTACTATTACGATTTCTTTCGTCATTGCTGATTATACTGACAATGGATGATGAAATTAACTGTTATGTGAGAAGCTGTGAGTTTTATTAATTTTTTAAATAGCTATTTCAGGCCATTGACTTAGGTTATTTTTAAAGCTTCATATAAGACTTGTTTCTGTTTGTAAATACGTCTATACCTATTTTTACCGATTTTGAAATCTTTCTCATCTATTTATGTCGAAACAGGTTCATGCAGAAATAAAAATGGGCTTCATAAATAAAGAAGTTATTGGCCTTTGAACAAAATCAATTTGGGGAATGTGTTTCTAATTTAGTCTCTTTTTTTTTGTACAACATTCCCCCCCCCCCCCGTATCTAAATCTAACTGAGAGATAATTTTTTTACAATTGTCCTAATAAGTAGGGCTGTGAAATTAGACAACACATCTTGATCAAGAGAATGTTCATTAAGGTGACTGAATAAACATTTTATTTCTGGTACCAGCCTACAAAATGTCTGGGTTGCTCATCCCTAGAGTGGGTCCTCTTACTTTTTTTCTGGTCTAGGACACATTTCAGACTAACCACAAGTGGTAGTAATAAAACTGAAATATCCATTCTGCATGTCAACCATGTAATCATTGTGGCTTTGACAGAATTAATTTTTGGTCCAGCCTGCATCCAAACCTAAACCCCTCAATTTGGATGTTGTATATCCCCCAAACTAAGCAAGATATCGAAAACATTTATTCCTTATTATCGAGTTTTTTCGTCGTGTTACATAAGAATCCATCATTAAATTTGACTTTTGCGAAATTTTTCTTCTGCATTTCAACTCAAGACACCTCACTTTTGAGACAGTATATCTCGAGAACTAGGTGAAATATCGAAAAATTTTACTCTTTATTTTTTATTTGTCTCGTCTTTTTAAATAAAAATTCATCATAAAATTTGACTTTGAATAATTTTTTCTTCTGAATTTCAACCAAAACCATTTCACATTTGAGACAGAATATCTCGAAAACTAAGCAGGATATCAAAAAATTTATTCTTCATTTTTTATTTGTCTCATCGAGTTACATAATAATCCATCACCAGATTGCGGCGTCACGTTTATCCTAGAGTCCCTTGAGGTGTTGTACATATTCCCCGTGTTTGTTGGGAAGCGGTCAAGCCCCCACCACTCCGGCCATGCCCCCCCACTCCTCCGCCGGCCTGCTTCATCCCATGCGTGGTAAATGTCTCTTGCGTCTCCATATATTACTCCTCCATGCCTGCGACTAGCGCCAAAAAGCCGCCACCGATGTTGCGTCACTCGCGAGCAACCACGCGAGAAGACTGGCGTGCGTACCACGTGCTCCTGCATTGTTATCTCGACTCGCACAGCTCTAGCGAAAGTGTAAAAGTGGCATTAGAATCCTCGAACTATATGCTATGTAGCTATAGATAGCCTCTGGTCAGTTGAGTTTGCTAGCTAAGCGACAATCGCTTCATTTGTCATAAAATTTCGTCTGCTGTTTTCAAACACGCAAAAACGCATATCGTGTGATCATATCTAATTTAAAAGTGAAAGTATTTCAAAGATCGTTATTTTAGTTTATTATCAAATGGTAAATTTTTCTTAATTTTTATGATTAAGTGGAAGAGATTGTTATTTTTTTAAGTTATTAATTTATTTTAATCGTGAAATTTTCATTAAACATTTCAGCTTATTTTTTTCACCTGAAATAGCGATTTAAAGGGTATAAAAATTTATTTTACTGATCATTAACTCTTGGTATTTTCTTCTCGCAATGTTAATTACCGTTATCTGGTTCGATCAAAGTTTTTTTTTCGAATGTTAATTCGATGCGACAGTTTAAACAGCGTATTAGCGCTCGCAACGAGTGTCTTTGACTCGCACCAAACACCGCCAGTCGCACAGAAGCGAGCGGCACTCGCGAGCAACTACGCGAGAAGACACAATGCGAGCGTACCGTGTGTGTTCAAGCAGTGCTATCTCGATTCGAATAAAACTCGCGCGAATATGTAAATGAGGCATAAGAATAACCGAGACACATCTCGTGCCGTCACATATAATTTTAAAGTGGAAGTGTTTTCTAAATATCGTGGTTTAGTTCATTATCAAATGGAAGTTTTCTTAATTTTATGAGTATATCAAACTTTTCTACGGCTATTTTTTAAATTAATAATTATTTTTGAACATTCATTAGGTGGATGTCGATTGCATTTTGGAAGTTATTACTATTGTTTACTATTTATGTATTTAATTTCATTATACCGGTAAAAATATTAATTTTTAAAATTTTCAGACTAATGAATTCAGCATGATAACACACTTTCAAGAACCGACGACCAGTGCTAGCTCGCGTACCGAAGGTCGTCGGTTCGAGTCCTGCTGAGGGCATGGGTGTTTAGTGTTGTGTCTGTGGATGTCTTGTCCGTGTTGTAGTGTCCTTGTGTCAATACTTAATAGCAACAAATCAAATTGAGCTGGCTGTATGGCCAGTAGCTGAATACCTAAAAAAAAACACACACTTTCAAAATGATTGGTTGATTAATCCAGATTTAATATTTAGTTAAAAGAAGTTAAAAATGAATCTAAAAGTGCAAAATGTAGACTTTGCAATGCTACATTTTCTTTAATTAATATATATAGAACAGTTATCAAAAGTCATGCTAAATGAAACATACTAACAAACTTAAGAATTGCAAAACTGTCTATCCTTTTCAAAGTTTTTTTTTTTTTTAAGTCAGTCGCAACAAACTAGTAATGAGATAACTAAACGTGGTTTGTCTGAAAATTTACTGTTTCTAATCCTGTTACGGGTCAGGAAAAAGAACG
>JARYHS010008074.1:346871596-346905659 GCA_031002005.1 Vandiemenella viatica
TATAGAAAATGTTGTTACTACTTGAAATGTAGTTCCGATGCGTTTAATGTGTTAGTTGTGTCTGCATCGTTTGATTTTTTTTAGCGGCAATATTAGCGGAGATAGCGGCTGGTCGAAATGCTGCCTGGACCAGAATTTTATCGTTACAGCGTAAGGCAAGAGGAATTCAGTTATTATTAGTAAGAAATAAGTTGCTTTCATAAGCGCCGTGTTAGTGTCGAAGTGTATCGCGATGTAAACTACTACCTTAAGGGGATTCTACGATAACCGCGGCGCCGCAATTTGATAATGGATTGAAAGTAAAGAATAAAAGCTTTTGAGATCTCGCTTAGTTCTCTAGATATCGTAATTCAAAATTGACGTGGCAAGGTTGAAATGCGGCCTGGATCAGAAGAAAAATTTCGCCTTAGCCAAATTTGATGACGAATTCGCATGTAAATTCACAAAACAAATAGAAAATAAAGTATATATATATATTTGATATCTCGCTTAGTTCTCGAGATATTGTATCTCAAAAATGAGGAGGTTAGGGTGAGATCCGACCTGGACCAGAAGAAAAAAATTCACATAAACCACTATATCTACACGGTGGAAAGGCGTTTTATTTTTTCCCTAGTGGTTGTTGTTACGTTGAAATACAGCCTGGACCAGAAGAAAAAACGTCAAAAGCACAAGGAACTACACCTATAACTGATTTTTGACATGTTATATCTCGAAAACCAAGCGAGATATCAAGAAATTTTATTCTTTATTTTCGATTTGTTTCGTCGAGTTCTATAAGAATTCACTTTCAGATTTTGACGCCACGGTAAGGATAGAACTGCCTACCCTAATTCTATGGTCATATAGCTGAATTTAACCGGAATCCTTAGAATTTTGTAAGCGTAATTAAAGCAAAAAATAGAGCTAAAAACTGAGAATTCCTCATTTTTTATAAAATTGATAGAAATTTGTCTCTTACGGAATAGAGGAACAAACTACCCATATCTGATTAAAAAGTACAACCAGTTGAGTTAATGGGGAAAGATATTTTTCAGTTTAGAAGAATTTTGTGGAAGGTGCTGTACATCATTATGGGACTAATTATTTGAATAGATATTCAATAAAGAATAGTGGATCACTTGATACAAAATACTGAAAAATATGAATATGTTGAATATCCAAAGAAATTTAAGAACAAGCAGACATCAAAAACTTACTGGAGACAATAAACATTACGGCACCTCCACCTGTATAACGTATGGCAGCAGAGATATCACCCACCAAACAGCATTTATTTACGGTGATAAAAGCTTCTGTGTCACAGATGCAATCATGGATGACGAATCAATTGAAGCAACTTATTTTATTATTATTCATGGAATGTAGGGTTTCATGTTTAACTGTTCATCATATAGATTTAACACAGCGTTTGCTGAAATTTAATGTATGGTAAACTATGATGCAAGTAAACCGAGACGTAAGACATGTGTAAAAAATTCACTTCAGCACTTAAGAAGGAGAGTAAAAATGTTTTATAACAATTTCTTACCTAATTTAGAATGAAATTAAAAGTTTACTTTTAGTAGCATCCGAATAAAGTTCTTCCAAAAGTGGAAGGATCAAAAAGTGGTTTCTGGTTCTGATTGTAAAATGTAGATGATTGTACTGACAAGAAATCGGAATTAGACTGTACTAGAAAAAGAACATCGCGGTCAAGGACAAATAAACACGACCCAATTGATATTACAGACTTAGTGCGTTCATTAGTGTCTTATCAATGACGTATTTTCAAATCTCCGTCCTTTTTTCAGCTAGCTACTTACGATGACAGTCTTAATTAGCTTCTTCTGCCCATTTGTACTTAAGGTGCTTTATATGACAGAGACAAAAACATATCTGCGATGAAAAAAAATTGTCTGTTTTCTCTTCGATTCATGGAAGAAAACGGGAGCCACTAGTTTTCTGCGAGCAACGAAAAATCTGTACTACACTTTTTTGTGTTATTCTTTTACTGTATAGCTTACTTGAGCTGGAAAATGGGTTGTTAACCCAATGTACGATTACAGAAAAGCAATAGCACTCCGACCATAAGAAACTATGTGACATTACTCAAGTAAGGAATAAAGCTATCTTTAATTTTTTAATGTCAATAAACGAAAGTCATCTGATAAGTAAATTTCATATTTCTTTTATCACTTCTGGTATCTCGAGAGAGAAGGACTACTATTTGCGTCATTAACTATTTAATGAGGAGGGTTTCATTTACTTTGATATAAATTTTCGAATTTGGAAATACACTGTTTATGTGCCACTGGATTAGTAACGTTCAAAGTCAAACCATCAAATTAAAGAGAAGTATTCAGCCTGGTCAGGGCCGGCGCTAGGAATTTGGGGCCCGGGGTAAAATGGGCGACCTTTTTTTTTTTTTTTTTTTTAGCTCTACAAACTGGCCGGGCGACAATGGGTGGATTCTTGACTTCATGGCCGAGGGCCCCTACAATCGGTGATCGGGGCCCCCCATCAGCCGGCGGGCCCGGGTACTTTTGACCCGCTTACCCCCCCCCTAACGCCGGCCCTGAGCCTGGTGGATGAGCGATTTGGAAGGACGTCCCGTCATGCAGATTAGGATTTTCCGTGGTTTCCAGAAATCACTCTAGGGTGTTTTTTTTGTAAAAGGTAAAGGGAAAGTTCCTTTCCGTTCCTTGGTTTCCAAATTATTCTTTCCTGTGATCGGATTATTTTTTTGTGACCCGTTAAATGTTTATATGTTTTGATATTAACATAATTTTCATGCACTTTAATAATTTAATTGTTTATAATTTAAGTCTTATGTGAAACTAATACAAAAATAAAATTGAAATAAGCTTATTTATTTGCTTACTTCCTCTTCATGGATAGGCCAAAAGCCTGTTCCGACCTCATTCTTCCGATCATCTCTTCCTAGGTCTTCCAATGTCCCTTCTGCCTGTGGGATGGTACTCCAGGGCAAGCTTAGGAAATCTGTCATTTCTCATTCCTTTTTTTGGGTAATTCTATCATTTAGCGGGGAGATATTCAGCTGTTCCCTTATTTCCTCATTTCTCCTCCTATCATTTAGGGAATACCCTTTTATTGACCTTAAAAACTTCATTTCAGTTGATTGAATTTTGTTTTTGTATTGTGTTTTATTTACCCATGTTTCACTGCCATATAACAAAGTCGGTATGGCCATTGTTTTATAAAACTTGAGTTGCTTCGCCTCTCGTGCTTTACCTTTCAGTGTTTGTCGAATTGTTCCACACACATACTGAAATCCGTGAAGTTCCTTCTTCACCTCTTTATCCTCATTAAAACATAATTCACATCCGAGATAGTAAAGGTGGAAACTTGTTCTATTGGCTGATTGTCTACCACTATTTTAACTCTGATAGGGTATTTCCGCTGCCATGCCATAACTTTCGTTTTTGCACGAGACAACTGCAGATTGTAATCTTTGCTGATAATGTTTATTATATGAATTGCTTTTTGAAGTCCATCTTCATTTTCCTGGAGGATAAATTGGTCATCTGCAACCAACATAGTGTTTATATAACTGTTGTTGCTTATTTTTATACCAGGATGGACATTACTGAAATAAGCTCATCTTCTTAATCGGAAGCTGTTTCTTGCTAAAATTTTAAAAGTGAGATCTCTGTCAAGCGTTACACAGAGGTATTTTGAATTAACTGTGCTGCAAAATCGATCCATTCCAGTGCATTTATGACGCAAGTGAAACGCGCAGACTTCAGTTTTCTTTGGCTTAAGATCATTCTGTTCGTGGTAAGTTTCAAGAGATTCAAGAGCTGTCGTAAGTCTACCCTCAACAACTAAAAAAGTTTCATGTTAAACTAGGGCAAAATCAGCGTAAATAAAGGCCTGACAATAGTTTTTCATGGGATGATCGTTGGTGCAGATATTAAATAGAGCTGGGACAGGAACACTACACTGAGGAAGGACATTCTTAATATTACATTCTAAATTACGACCTAGAAATCGGAGCATTTGATTTGCTTCCCCAATTACCTTCTCAATATTTTCATTCCACAACAATTTATTACGAATTGTTACACCTAGGTATTTAGCGAGTCTACCGTTCTAAGAACCATGCCATTAATTTTATATTCAGAGCTAATGGTGTCGCTTTTTTACTTATATGCATGACTCAGCATTTTTTAGCGTTTAACTCCAGCTGACTTTGCCCAAAGCGATTATTTTCATAACATCGGCTTGTTACAAAACTCAGTCGTCCTGGGTTTTTATTTCACGATAAATAATAGTATCATCGGGAAAGAGTCTTTTTTTCCTTATTACGTCGCGTAAATCGTTAATGTATATGAGAAACATCAAAGGTCCTATCACTCTTCCCTGGGGAACCCCGTACCTCACTTAGGTAAATGATGAACGCTAACCGTCGAGAACTGTGTTCTACATTTCAAAAAGTTTGCAACCCAGTCACGTATATGTTTCGATATACCATAACTACGAAGTTTCCATCTTGTATGAGCCACAGTGTCGAATGCTTTTTTAATTGTTGCACTAAAGGTGCACAGGTGAAAATACCTGGACAATATGTGTTAAACCGTTTTATTATCCTTCCATCACCCTAGCCGCATGTGGATTCGGACAAAGGCTTTGTCTGTAGAAAAGGATGTCAACAGGCTGCCACCTTGGAGCCGACGTTGTTGCTCCTTCGTTCCCTGTGTTCCTCAAGTAATCAACGGGACCAGCCATTGATATAATCATTGGTACATCTCCGAGATGATACTTTGTCACTGCCCTAACAGAACGGGAAGATGCCATGTGTGTTAGTTCAGTAGGAAAATCAGATATGATATCCGGTACATACGATTTAGTTTTCCACGTTCTCCCAAAATCACCCGAGTGAACGTTTGGATGGCTCCATGAAAAGGCTGTGGTCTAAGTTATTCTTGTTCCTAGCTCTCAATTCTCTCCTGGATATAATGATCTTTACGTCGGCAAGCCGTAAAGCCCTAATAATAGTAATAGCAATCAGCCAGGATACACGAGAGCCAAAGTAATAATAAGGAGAAGGTATCGCTGAACTGAAGGATCAATAGCTTCAAGTAATCGGGATGCAATAGTCGACTCGGGATTCGCTACGAGAATTACTCTTGAGAAATTCAAATCAAGATTCATTTAAAGTGGACTATACACAAATTGATTACGTCATTTTGCAGTGAAGCTACATCTTAAAGATCTGAGAGCCGGGATCATTTTAACGACCTTTCTTTGCAGTCTACGGCCGACAGGACGTGTTATCGAACGAAACCTGATAGAACAATCGGACTGGGGAAGCATGAAGTCATCAGTAGAAGGATCAGGGGAAGTAGAAACGCTTGTGGCATAATGTGGCGACGTCGCACAAATTGACGACACTTCTAGTGACGTATTATCGACAGAAATGATCACACACCGGTACATAACGTTACGCGCCAATGTGCTCGACACACTAGTTTGACAGCTGACAACCGTCAACTGATATGGTAAGGGAGCTGGATGGGGACTCACTGGAGGAAAGGAGGAGGGTGAAGAGTGTGATTGGAACGTGCAGGACATATGCTGGTGATGGTGCTTGGAGGGATTTTGCTCAAAGAATTAGGAATAGTGCTTGGTAGGTGAAAGGCGAACATGACCACAAACTTGCGCTCGATTTCATACATAAGGGAGTGGGAAAAAATGTTTTTGTTGGTAAGAGTGTCAGGGATTGGAACAAATTACCAAATGTAGTGATGAATAATTTTCCAAAAACCCTTAACGAATTTAAAATTAAAATTTGTAAATCAAGATAGTCAATGCGGGAGGAATTTAACATTCCAATTATGAAAGAAAATTTAAAAAATATATATGTATATAAAAAGGGGGAAATGGATGAGTGGGGGAATTGCCACCGGAGTGTTAGCTCCATCGCAATTTAATTTTTGCCATGAAAACCGCAGTTGTGTTATGATATCACATACGAGACAAAAGATTTAAATATTGGGATTACAAATTCAAGTCCCCTATGTGTAATCCAGCATGCCCTACGATATTATTTAAGCATCATGTAATGGTTACATTCCCACTTGTAGCTCCTAATTGACAAATTCATTGTTTTTTCGCGTTGGTAGTAGGTACACCTCCTATGTTCAAATCAATTGTAACTATAATAGTACTTCGACAATGATTGTTATGTTTTAATTATTACTACTAATGTCTGTATAAAATGAAGTGCTCTGTTGTTATTATGATGGTCATCGGCAAGATATAATGTTATTGTCATCAATTTCCATCCATTTAAGGCAGGGGTGGCCAGCCCAAATGATCTTGCGGGCCACGTTGGAAGTGCATCATAACTCCGCGGGTGGCATATAAAATAATGTATCCCCACGAGAGACATTTTTTTGGAGTGAAAAATTGAAACATAAGTTATTATTGTGTTTACAATTATTCTTAAATGTAAACATATATAATATAATAATAATGATACTAAATGCACATTGTAAAGAAATATATAACATTAAAAATAAAATATAAAAAATATTTTGTACAAGTGTGATGAATCTCGCGGGTTGGCCACCCCTTATCTAAAGTCTATATAAGGCGATCCTCTGCGCCCTGCGTGTACGCTTCTCTGTGACTCGTGTATGCTAATTCTATCTCGCTTAGCGAAGGTGAGGGTAAGCAAAATTGCTTACTTGTTCTTCTTTGGGGATCCTTGGGCCTCCCTTCCCACCACACAGCCCACTCCCGTGCGGAGTGGAACCTCCTGGTGAGAGTGCTAGGGTTGTGTCTGACCCCAGGAACCCTGCGGTGATAACACGGGGCCAGCACAACACTCCTACCGACAGAGACTTGTCTTCTGCGGGAAGCATTGCTATGCCTACCGATTTAGACCACTCGTCGCAAATCGCCATACAAGAAGGACGTGTGCATGGTGCGGCTACAGCTAATGCCACTGCCTAACCTGATGATCAATGCAACTATTCGGTGATGGATTATGAAGAGGCCACCTTCTCGCGCAAGAGGGGCGTGGACAACCTCGGCAATGACAAGGAAGAGGTCAGGCAAACCAAAAGGACAGCTAAACTCTCCGTCAAAACGAGGACCAAGATGCCTCCCCCGCCACCTAAGGGCAACAGATCGAGGACAACTGAAGATGAAGAAGGCTGGCGCAAACCGCGCCGAGCCGCCCTAGCGGCTCAACTGAACATCAAAACAGCTACTGCTACAAGTCCGGCTAACACAAGCAACTCTTTCGCGCCGCTGCTCACTGCTGACGGGCCAGCTATGGACGGTGCTCCAAAACAGCCACCATGGAACCTAAACCGGCCCCGCTTATGGTTTCGTACAAGGATGACTACAGAAATCTGTACACCATCTTAAAGAACGAGTGCGGAGTGAGGCCTGCCGGTCGCGACCTCTACAAGCTCCTACCTAAGACTAAGGCTGACCACCAGGCTATCTCTGCCTATGCACACAGTTGAGCTCAAGCTTTCGTGGGAAGACGGAACTTTAAGGAAATAGTGCCGTGTTTACACACTCGAGTGAGAGCGGAAACAAGTGGTCGGAGAGGAAGCGGCGTTACGGCCCACACAG
Source organism: Vandiemenella viatica (assembly GCA_031002005.1). NCBI lineage: Eukaryota > Metazoa > Arthropoda > Insecta > Orthoptera > Morabidae > Vandiemenella > Vandiemenella viatica. The sequence continues at coordinate 346,879,193 of JARYHS010008074.1, forward strand.
GTCGAATTCTGCTATCGTGTAGTAACCAGTGTTAACCGGGAAACAACACTTAATAACAAAGAACAAAGAAGTGAGCTTGTGTTGTGCACATACTGACTTAAGTGTACAATTAACAACTGTTGGAGTGTAGATAACATCTGCGCATACAGGCGAGAGGAGATGGCCGAAGCAAGTGGCGGAATGAATCCTCAAATGGAAGAAGAAAAACATTGAAACTTTTGTATATGAAAATGAACAAGACATGGCGGAACCAGTGAAGAATAAAATAGAAGAACGAGTGACCGAGAGTGAGGAAGAAGAAACGTACAACCTCAGGAGGAAACGTCGAGCGGTAGAGAAAAGACAACCACACAAAATAAGCAAAGAAGAATTAATCCTATTGGAGATGTTTAGAAACAAGAAGAAAGATCAGGACACCAACAGGAAGAATATGATCCAAACATATTCAACATCACAGCCGGAAGGGAAGGGACGAGGGAACGCAGCAAGAAGAAAAGAAGACAAACACTCTGGAAAAACAGGGAAGCGAGTAAAGTCAACAAGTTCATGTCCACAGAACGCAACAGAAGGTATAAAGCCAACTCAGATGGCCCATTCATAGTGATGGTAGAACCAATGGGCGAGGGAAATATTCAACACCCAATTCAACTAGGGAAGGTATTCTACAATAAAGTTCCTTGGACTGAAAAGAATAAACCAACAAGGAAAGAATAGAATGGCCATGGAATTTACGGAAGCAGAATTTGCCAACCAATTCATAGCAAACGATATCTTACTACAGTCTATGAGACTTAAGGCCTTTGTACCGGCTAGTAGAGTGGAGTGTAAAGGAGTCATCAAGTTGTCCCACTGGACTTATCAGAAGAAGAGATAAAGCTAAACGCCACATCGGAGGCGCCAATCATCGACGTGAGGCGTTTCACCAAGAAAACGCAACTGGATGGAAAGACAGAAACAACACCGCTAAAAACCGTTCAGATAACGTTCGACAGTCAGTATCTCCCAGAATACATTGAAATATATTACCTCAGGTTCAAGGGTCGCAACATATATCTACCCAGTAACACAGTGCTATAAATGTCAGAGATTTGGACACGTGGCAAACAACTGCAAAGGAAAGGAAAGATGTACAAAATGTGGCGAAGAGCATAAAACATCAGAATGTAAAAAGGAAAGCCCCAAATGCGTTAACTGCTGCGGCGAGCATCCTGCCAATGGACAGGCTTTGCCCAGTGAGAAAACAAGAGGAGGAGAAAAAAAGTAAAGCAAGCAGCACACAGCAAAAATACAGGGGACCACAGAATACGAATACAAGCACGGGAGACTTCCCCACTCTACAGAAGAGATCATTCAGAGACGTCACCATAGACATGGAACAGCCTGGCACGGTGGACCGGACACCAAAAGACAATAAACGCTGGTGGCACAGGTATCACGGGAGACCCAGACCGAGGAAGTACCCAATATAGAAAGCAATGAAGAAATAATCACCATCATAGTTCAAAAACAATAATGAAAGCTCTAGCCAACATATGAAGGGCAAAATGACAACGACTGTACTCCAAAAAGTACAAGACATTGCCACTAGAAGCATAATACAAGAAATCAGACAGATAGGCTCAACTATGCAGAACTCAGAGAACTCCAGACCAACAACTGAAAATGGCTAGGAGAAGACAAATAAACATAATACAATGGAACGCCAGAAGTCTGTACCATAAATGGAACGATCTTCAAAGACTACTGGAGGAACACAAAGCAGACGTGGTACTGATCACGGAAACGTGGTTAAGTCAAGCACATACGCTAAAACATAGGCTCTACAACATCTACAGGAAGGACAGGGAAGACGGATACGGTGGTGTGGCCATCATGATCAGAAATGGAATGAACAGCTCCATCAGAAACATGGTGGACAAGCACAAGATCTCGGAATGGTCTAACTTCATATCCACCCCTGGATGTAGAGGATGGGTCCGCATGGCGCACGACGAAAGCCTTCCTCTGGAGGAGGCATAAAATCCCGCCCCTAGTGGTCGGAAATAACTACGTCTGTGAGCCCGAAGATAAGGCAGAAGCTCTGGCAAATTTTCAGCCAATCAATGATCCTAAGGACGACGACCATATTCGTCTGGTGGAAGAAAGACTGCGGCGATTCCTCGAAGCCATACCCCAGGAAGAAGACCGCATTGACGAGATCACTACTCAAGAGGTCGCGTCAATGCTCTCGAGCCTCATAGTAAAGAAAGCCGCAGGACACGATGGCATCGGCGGAGGTATCCTTCGTCAACTGCCCCCTATCGCCGTTCAGTTTATAACAGACGCCTTCAATGAAATACTTCAAAAGGGTGAATATCCAACTATTTGGAAGCATGCTGATATCATACCCATTCCGAAGGCGGGCAAGGACAGAAGATCCCTCAAGTCCTATAGGCCAATTAGTCTTCTGCCGACGCTTTCCAAAGTTTTTGAGCGACTCTACCTTAAGAGACTATGCGCCGTCATCGACAGTGAGGAGCTATTGCCTGACGAACAGTTTGGTTTTCTCAAACATCACTCAACACCTCAGAAGCTGCTCCGTCTCACAGAAGAGGCCTTCTCTGCCTTCGAACGTCGGGAATACTTCGGCGCAGTTCTGCTTGATGTCAGCCGTGCATTCGATTCCTTCTGGCATCAGGGACTCATTTACAAGCTGCTCACACAGGGAGTACCACTCTCACATGTTAAACTTATGAAAAACTACCTAGAGGGCAGGACTTTCAGAGTTGTGATGGATGGTGGCATCTCAGCAATCAAGAACATCTCGGCTGGGGTTCCACAAGGGTCAGTTATCGGCCCAGTCCTGAACAGTCTGTACACGGCGGACACTCCATCCACAGTACGCGTAAAGAAAGCGCTATATGCTGATGACACCGCCTATTATGCGAAGAGCCTGATTGTTAACCTCTTACGAAGAAGGCTACAGCAGGCCTGCGACAACATCCAGCAATGGGGCACTAAATGGAGGCTCGCTTACAACGCTTACCTCCTTTGGTTCTCTTCGGCGAACACATCAGTTGGACGAAGACAGCAACATATCTCGGGGTAAAACTCGATAGAGGGATGACGTGGAAACCTCACGTCACCAACGTTCGTGTTAAAGCATCTGTGAGACTTGGTTAACTCTACCCAGTTCTAAATCCAACATCTAAGTTAAGACCGGATCTAGGGATTCGCCTATACACCACCCTAGTTAGACCAATACTGGAGTACGCTGCGGTCGTGTAGGGGAACACGGCGCACGCGTACCTTCAGCTACTACAAACAATTCATAATAGGGCCATCAGATTTGCTCATCACCTACCGAGGGACACGAGGACAGATGACCTCCATCGACTGAGTGGATTACCCAAACTTCCAGACAGATTCCAACAACTGGCTACGCAGTTCTACGAAAATGCTCAGAAATCAAATAACCCTTTAATCTCTGCACTGGGAGCTGAGCCAACCTATAATCATAGGTTAAGGTGGCCAAAGAAATTACTTGACCACCAATAAGGAAACAACATATCTGGTAGGAACAACCTGACTATGAAACACAGATTAAGTCAACCAAACGAACAAACTGGAAGGAGATGCGCTCCCGCGCCCAACCTTCCCCACAACCTGGGACCACTGCTTTCCTGGTTATTGACGTCTGTCTGTCTGTCTGTCTGTCTGTCCAACTCCTTAGTTCAGTCTGCTTCATTGGCTAGTGAAGAACTTGTGCTTTCATCGTCATACAAATTAAATGGTAATGATATCAAACAGTTCATGACTTCAAACAAGTAGTTGTACTCGAAAAATTTGGGTACAATAAATTACGCTTACACACGCACACGCCGAGCTAGGTGGTCCACACAGTTTCCAGATTCTTTAATTATGCTGATAATTTGCAAACGAATGTTTCATTAATAACCATAATGCCTGTTTCGATCATTGTATGAGAGGAAACATTTTTGATTTTCAAAAAATATGTTCTTGCCAGAGGTGAGTATTTGGTAGAATCCACATGGAAGAAGTTGATAGACTATCAGCCTACTTTGACCAGCACCATCAAAACCAACGAAACGTTGAGTCTTCAAGCTAAAAAGTAATACAACTAGTTTGTGACTACTTTAGCGATTAAGGCGCGACATAACTATTCTTGTGCTGTGATACAAAAACTAATAAATCTTGATATTGATAACGTGTAGTAGACTTAATTGCCACTCAGTACCATCTCAATACTGAACGAAGCACAGTTAAAACAAGAGATTAAGGAATATAAAAAAGTTGTTAGAGTATAGTGTAGTTTACTGCAGAGTATAACCAGATTTAGAGCTTGTAGTGAGAGTTGATGCAAAGGAAGAACTGATAAATAAAATATAATTTCTCAGTGTCGCATTTATACATATTTCACCCATTAATGGCAATCAAAAATTAAATTTTCAGCAGCATTCATCTCAGTGTTTCAGCTAGTTTAGCTGAATCCACTGGCTGTGTGACTTCATATCTTCTTCAACGTAGTAACACAATAAATTGTCAATCATTTACTATTGAGACCAGACGCCAAAAGATGACTTCACCATCCTTGGTCTAGCATAACACACCCCTGATGGCAAAATTATGTCAAGTACGCTAGAACGCTTCGAATACCGCGTTAAACAGCCAACTCGACTTTGAGATTTCGCAGTCACTGGCTGTATATGTGTTGATGGTGCATATAAACGATTGGGTGTGATGAACAAACCTTATGGGATAAGTACTGAGGTGTATGGCGAAAACATGTCATCCTTTGCACACACTCTAACACGTCTGTCTCATTATTTTTTGGGCAGTCATGAGCCATGACGGTTCTGCCCCACTTTTTCGTTGTCATGACTGGTCCGGTTGTTGTGTTGAGCTCTCTGTAGGCATGGTAATATGCGTGTGTTTGCGTCTCTCTCTTTGTATGTATGTGTAAATATGGTTATACCTTCCTTTAACTCGTCTGTCTGGATGTACGATGTACTGTTCCTCCACTTATGTTTGTGTGTGTCGTCTTCCTCTGTGGGAGTTTTATCTTGGTGCTGGTTGTTGTGTCGAGCTCGCTGTAGGCATAGAAAGGTGCGAGGGTGTGTTTGTCTGTGTATGCGTAAATATGGTGATACCTTCATTTAATCCGTGTGTTTGGATGTAAGATGTGCAGTTCATTTCAACCATTAGTGTGTGTATGTGTGTGTGTGTGTGTGATTCCTCTGTATCTTTGAGCCAAATATATATGGTTATAGAATTATATTCGAAGTCGAGATTTCCCATAAATATGTGCTTGAAACCATTGTTTAGGGCTCAGGCAGTCTCTCATTTCACTGTGCTTTTAACAGTTTGCTGCCGTTTGTGTTGGCATACGAATTGTGTTTCTCGTTTTTTCACTATATGCCCTTCGGGATAAAAATCACTTAACAGAGAGGGTGATGAGGGAATGTACTCGTACAGAGAAGCAACAGACTTGGTACAAACCCACATTTAGACCATTGCTTGCATATAGTGGTGTAGTATGGAGTCCACATTTTTTGTAAATCATATGCAGGGTGCTAGGGAGGCAGATGTATTTTTCGGTGGAACACATTCAACAACTGACATAATAAGGGAGCTGGACTCTATACTCTGGAAGATAGGTAGGGTGTTGTGGCTGTTCATAGTGTGTAATGAGTTTAGAATGGATATTGGTGTCAGAATTCTGAGTGGTGCAATGGAAGGGAAACGTTAACCATAACCAAAAACTGGCACTTGACGTAAGGTGATGAGGCATGGGTGGATAAAATATTGAAACACCCACTTTCATATACGAATGACCCAACAATTTACAAGATTCCAAGAGTGGACATTATATTCGGCATAATAGAACTAGTGTTAACACCTGTGGTGACACTTTAGATATTTGTCGGTGTGTGTGGATTCCTACGAAGATGTTGGTTTTAATGTCTGTTTGATGAACATGTTAACTAAGGAGCGGTATAATAACTTTATCGTGTTCGCTGGGTAGTTGAATGAAGCATTCAATTACAAAACAAATGTCATACTTGGTCCTAAATAAAAGGTTGGCGTCAGATTGGGACATTTAAACGGAATGGAGAACTCTCCTGAATCCTGATTGGTTGAAAAAAAAACTCTAGCAGAAATTTCCTGGAAACAAGGCAGAAATTTCTTGAAAAACTGCAGTAGAACCTCCTTAGGCGAACATTTTGGTACCTAGGACCCCTGTTACTGATTATGAGAAGACTGTGCGAATTTTGAATTTTTTGATTACTTTAACACATGAACAAAAGGAAACAGAATACAGAACCACACCTTCATCTGGGACTGCTGTTATGATGTGTTGCAAGACACTGATTTTCTTTTTAGACAAAGTACAGAAAACAGCCACTCAATTTGTAACTGCCACAGTTCTTATGAAAGCATAACAGAATTGATACATAGATTGGTGTTGGTGCAGATGACGTATGTTTGAACCTGTTGGCAGAAATTACGAATTCTTTCTCCACCTGTTGTTCCATTCGATGAGTTTTTCCATGATCAAATTGGAAACTTTGATTTTTACAGTCTTGGATCTGGTGTGGGATAGACTTTGTTAATTGTATCACAAATATTTTCAAGTGGTCTCTTGTCCAAAGACTGAGTCTGGAAGGTTGACAAAAATGCTTTAAAAAATTGCAGTCTGATAGGAAGGTATATTAATGGAGGTATTGACATGTAATCACATCAGAAATGTCTGTAGGGAAAGAAACTGTTTTTCAAATCGGTAACTTTGCTTTAGTTTAGGAGCTCATAATTCATCGAGGTTATACTTACATACATCTGTAAACCCCTTCAATGACTCTTTGAATTTAAAAAGTGGCTGTGTTCTCGCTCTGTTTCATTGCATCTAATTTGACACATCCTTTAAAATACACGGAATGTAGCTGAAACTCGTGAACTATCACTAATGCTGTTAACCATTATAATGGTTCATAACGAATCCAACATGATGTGCAAAAGTGAATATGTTTCCCATCTGTTCGTCGGTGAATGAATTTTTAACGTCTGCCTGCTTCGATGAACGGAATTTATGGTTTTGTCTACCTTCGTCGGTGACTGAATTTTTAATATCTGTCTGTTTCAGTGAACGGATTTTACACATTCAGGCTATGAATTTTGAAAGGAATGACGTTTGTGTGGTACTGCAATACTTTATCGCAAGTAATCACAATAATTTCATGAAATCAATACAAACGGGATAGCGTTCTCGCCTCGCATTCGGGAGGACGGCCGCGGCGGCGGTTCGAATCTCCGTCCGGGCATCCAGATTTGGGTGTTCCATGGTTTCCCAAACCACTCCAGGCAAATTCCGGGATGCTTCCTTCAAAAGGCCATGGCCGAATTCCTTCCCATTCATTGCCCCCATCCTTGCCCCCCATCCTTTCCCGTCTCTAAAGACCACACTGTTGAGAGTCGTAAAGCAGTAAAAAAAAAGGGTGCTCAGGGACATCTTCCACGATTTATACCTTTCCAAATACTAGAGTTAATGACGTTTTTCCATTTGGGCCGTTAACGCATTTTAAAGGAAAAATTTATGCTTTTAAATCGTGTATAACTTATTTTTTTTATTCAATTACAACAAGTAAAGCTGGTTCCATACTCTCTACGCGTGGAATCAAAAAAAAAAAAATCTTTTTGAAAATACGTAATGTTGAATAGTTGGAACGGCTTTTTCAATAATATCACAAATATTATTCATGTCGGTTCATTTCCATCTGGAGGGCTGGCAAACAAGCTTGAAAAAAATTAGAGGAAATATTGATATGTAATCACATCAGAAAATGCCTATAAGTAAAGAAACTGGGTGTCACACCTGTATCTTTGCTTTAAGCAATGATACTCATGTGAATCTAATTTAGTAGGCATATTTCATATAAAATGGGCAGGGAAATATTTGTGGAATGCTAGCAGACAGACACCGAAATATTTCTACACTGAAAATGGGTTTGCAAACATCGACGGAGATAGCGAAATATTTCTTAAAAGCTTGGCAAATACCTCTCGTATTTCGCAACCGTGAACCTGACGCATGTTGGGACACACCGCCATCTATCGACAGCCGGATACTACGCGTTGGCGTGTGCAGCACCCTAGCGACAATTATGCAAGTTGCCGTGGCAGGCGAGCGCGCGTGTTGCAACAGATGCCTCGGCTGAGCACACCTATGCAAACACGCCTGCCACCCCGGGGCAGTTAAATTCCCAGTGTCAGAAAAGGATAGAAGAATTAGTTTTCTCTCTCGTGGTGAAGTGGAATGTCTTTGGCCGGCGCATGCGCAGATTGGATTTCTAGTAGTTCTGACCATGGAGGAAGGAATATATGGAGACGACGCAAGGGACCTTCGCCACATACTGGAGTGAAACCGGGTGGAGACAAGTGGGGATGGGAGGCCGCCATATTGCTTGACCAGAGAAAAACGGAAATATGCACAAAAACCTCAAGGGAATCATAAGACAACCGTGGCACCGCAATTTGATGATGGATTATTATGTAACTCGACGAGACACATCAAAAATGAAGAATAAAATTTTTTGATATCGTGCTTAGTTCTCGAGATATACTGTCTCAAAAGAGTGGAGTTTCTGGTTGAAATTCAGAAGAAACGTGTCCCCAAAGTCAAATTTGGTGATAGATTCTTATGTAACACGACGATACAAATCGAAAATAAAGAATAAAATTTTTCGATATCTCGCTTAGTTCGCGAGATATACTGTCTCAAAAGTGAGGTTATTAGGTTATGAGGGGATTCAAGGATAACCGTGGCGCCGCAATTTGATGACGAATTCTTATGTAACTCGATGAGGGAAACTGAAAGTAAAGAATAAATTTTTTTGATATCTCGCTTAGTTCTCGAGATATTGTACCTTAAAATTGACGTGGTTAGGTTGAAATGCGGCCTGGACCAGAAAAAAACTATCGCCATATCCATATTTGATGATTAATTCGGACGAGCTTAATGAACAGGTAATTCTTTTTAACTTGAATAACAAACTGTTTATTTCTACAGTCCTTAAATTTTAGTTGATGTTCAAATATGTTATATTTTCACATTCTATTTCAGTAATTGACAAGGAAGATTTCAAAATTTAGAAATATACTTGTAGACATATTTACAAACAGAAACAAGTAGTATCTGAAATTTAAAAAAAAAAGCATTTGTCAATTTTAGAGCTTTAAAAAAATTAATACTTCATAAAACCTCGTAGTTTCTGAGCTTACTTAGAAGATATTGTACTGGTAGTGGCCTATATAATTTTGCTAGAAAAATCAGTACATTCAAAAATCAGAAGCTAACAGCTAATAATAAATAAATTGTTTGTTCTCTTCAGGTATACACCGCATTTCAACCTGCCAACATTTCCATTAATATTGCCGCTACAAAACCAAACTATTTATACACATCTAAACACAAGAAATGCATCGCGAACTACATTTCCGTCAACAAAGTTTATTTAATCACGTTTAGTAGTTCGCATAGCACAAATTATAACGATTAATTTCATCGTGTAATTTCAGTGTAAACTTAAACGTGAGTAATGCATGCAGAATACCATATTCACTGTGTCGCGATGTAAACACGACCCGTTTAAATTAAATTTCCAACATTTGTCTACAATAAGGCTAGCTTTTCAGGTGCAAAATAGTAACATATGCTAATTGTCTACACTACACCAACAAAAATTTGAGAGTGATATGATCCTATTGCGAGTAATGAATAAATTTATAGCTAATGGCACTAATGTTGCAGTTGCCTGTCAGATACATCAAGAACGATAATTACAATGTGACTTACTTATGAAACGCTATTCCAGGTTTTTTCCTACCTCGTCTGTTTGTGCAACCATATGCATCACAACTTGGCATTATAGAAAACTTAAGAATATTAGAAAATGAAATATTCTCAGCAGCTGACACAGTGCTAACAGCCCAATGTTTTGGTACTCCTACGATGTCCGCCGCGCAGGCACAGTCTTTTCACGAGGTTTCATGGATTTCGCGTTATCTCGTCTCCATATATTCCTTCCTCCATGGTTCTGACCAGCATGTGGTGCCAACTAGCGGTGTGGCGTCATATAACATTGGCTGCCATTGGTCCACTCGATTGCCCACCAAGCCGCCATTTGTCCATTTTGAATCGCACGCCAACAGAATGTGACGTCACTAAGGGGAGGGGAGGGAAGTCCCTCACACCATCCTTGTGACATCATGGAGAATTCCAAAAAAAAAATCCAGGGTCGACCTTCCCCCGCTACTGTCACTTTACGTTAATAGTTCAAATCATTTTCTGTATATGCTATTCACGACGTTAGGTATTTATTCTAACTGCATGATGTCATCATTTATTCCTGAAGAAACTAATGTCTTATGCCCATTGCCAGACTCACTCAGACATCATCACGCAAATAAACACTCATCCAAAAACTCTTATCTCATTCATATAGTCGCACTTTCTGACCTCAGTGTACCAACACACAGGCAAAGACACCAACTGGCTATCCAAACGCACCAATCTACTTACTCAGACACGCACCCCAGTTGACACCGAACGACACACATTTAAATATCCTTCAGAATACCTCAACAGTCACACTCACACACAGATACAGACATTAATTCACACATCAGCTCACACAGACTGAGTCTGGAGAGTTGACAAAAACGCTTTAAAAATTACAGTCTGATTGGAAGGTATATTCATGGAGATATTGACATGTAATCACATCAGAAATGTCTGTGAGGAAAGGAACTGGTTTTCAGATCGGCAATATGGCATTATGCAAGGATACTGCATGCGAATCGCATATAGTGGGCTATATGCAAGTTATTTCAGATGAATTGCACAAGGGACACCAAGTTTATAGTGTGATATATTTCTAAGGTGTTTGACAGAGTGAGCCATGAAATGGCTTTATATAAACTGAAATCTATTGGATTGGAAGTAAAAGTTACTTGTTTGGTTGAGGAATTCTTAAAAGCCAGAAAGAAAAATGTTAGAGTAGGAAATACATTACAAAAGAGGTGGAAGTAAATATGGGAGTGGCACTGGTTAGTATATTGGGACCATTGCTGTTTATAATTCTAATGAGTGACTGTGTTGATGGATAACGGTCAGAGTCTAGGTATTTTGCAGATGATATAATGGTATGCAATAGGATCAAAACAGGTGAAGACTGTGAACAGTGCAAGGTGACCTGGGTATACTATCTATATTGGGTTAGGCAGTATGGAATGAAGATAAATGCCAAGAAAAGTCAGCTTATTAGGTACACAGATAAAAAACAAAAGGTTAATTACGATAATAGGGCAGGAGTCAGAATTGCTTGTTGAAAGTTTGAAGTGTAAATATCTTGGCATAACATTTGATAACAAATTCAATTGGGCAGAGCACATGAGCAGGTGGTAGGAAAAGGATACAAAATCCTTCATTTAATTGAGAGGGCGATGAGAGGATGTGTACCAGAGAAGTTAGGGAGTTTGATTACAAAACTTTGGTCATACCATTGGTTGAATATGGTGTTGTAGTTTGGAACCCACATTTTGGTTATCAAATACAGGAGTTGGAAGGTGTGAAAAGAAGAGAAGCTAGATTTGTTTGTGGAAATTATCGCAGGACCCAGCCAGTAACTGATATGATATGGGAGCTGATTTGGGACTCATTTGAGGAAATGAGGAGGGTGTAGAGAGTGCTGGGAATGTACAGGGCACATGTCGGTGACGGAGCTTTGGAGGGATATTGGTTAATGAATTGGGAATTTAGAAGAAAAACTGGACTTAAAATGTGGAACGAAGAAATTGCATAAGCCGTCAAACAAAAGCAAAAGGTTTATCTAAAAATGATACAGGATCGAACCCTAGAAAATGGAAATGAATATAAAAGAAGAAGAAATATTGTTAAGACAATAACAAAGAAGTTGAAACAAGAGGGATGGGATAGATTAATCAGTTCAATAGAAGATGATGTCCATGGTAGACAAGAGATGGCTTATAAACTTATGAAACATCTCACAAGGATGAAAAGGAAAGTGCTAAATATAAATGTAATTGAAGAAGAGGCATGGGTAAAACACTACAGAACATTATGGTACAATAGTAATTATAAAGAAGAAGAAGAGAAAAATAGGAATTGACCATGTGGATACTAAAGAAATAGATCCTAAAGACATAGAGGAGGTTGATGCAGCACTAAAATCATTTAAAAATAGAAAAGCACCTGGACTAGATACAATTAATTTAGAATTGATTAAGTATGGGGGAATCATTCTGAAATTAGATATTTACACTTTGTGTTGGAAAAAGAGAACCATCCCAGAAGAATGGAGGAAGGCCAAAGTTATTTCACTTTTTAAGAAGGGAGATAGGAATTCATGTGATAACTATCGAGGAATTAGTTTATTAAATACGGGATACAAAATATATGCAAAAATAATAAATAACAGGCTAAAAGTAATAGCAGATGCTCTCCTATCAGAAGAACAATGTGGGTTTAGGAAAGGAAGGTCCTGCATAGATAATATATTCTGCCTTAGACAACTACTGGAAAAGAGAATTTAATTTAATTTAAAGACTTTCATTGCTTTTATAGACTATGAAAAAAGCGTTCGATAAAGTAAATAGACAAAAACTATTGGAAATAATGCAAAGAAATGGATATCCACAGCATTTAATACAAGTTATTCCAGATATGTATAGAAGGACACAAATCGTCTTAGACCTAGGAAATAAACTTACAGAAGAAATAGCAATTAACCAAGGAGTGCGACAAGGTTGTACCCTGTCTCCAACACTTTTTAATATATATATAGATGACTTAGTTAGGAAATGGAAAGAAAATGTCCATCCTGGTATAAAAATAAGCAACAACACTTACATAAATACTATGTTGTTTGCAGACGACCAATTTATCCTCCAGGAAAATGAAGATGGACTTCAAAAAAGCAATTCATATACTAAACATTAACAACAAAGATTACAATCTGCAGTTGTCTCGTGCAAAAACGAAAGTTATGGCATGGCAGGGGAAATACTCTATCAGAGTTAAAATAGTGGTAGACAATCAGCCAATAGAACAAGTCTCCAGCTTTACTTATCTCGAATGTGAATTATCTTTTAATGATGATAACGAGGTGAAGAAGAAACTTCACCGATTTCAGTATATGTGTGGAACAATTCGACGAACACTGAAAGGTAAAGCACGAGAGAAAACTCAACTCAAGTTTTATAAAACAATGGCCGTACCGACTCTGCTATATGGCAGCGAAACATGGGTAAATAAAACGCAATACAAAAGCAAAATTCAATCATCGGAAATGAAATTTTTAAGGTCAGTAAAAGGGTATTCCCTAAATGATAGGAGGAGGAACGAGGAAATAAGGGAACAACTGAATATCTCTCCGCTAAATGATAGAATTACCCAAAAAGGGATAGCTGGAAGAACCACGTCCTACGGATGAGAAAGGACAGTTTTCCTAAGCTTGCCCTGGAGTACCATCCCACAGGCAGAAGGGACATTGGAAGACCTAGGAAGATATGATCGGAAGAATGAGGTCGGAACAGGCTTTGGGCCTATCCATGAAGAGGAAGTAAGTAATTAAGTAAGAATTAGGAATAGTGTATGAAAGGGGAAAGGCGACCATGACCATGACCACAAGCTAGCGCTCGATTTCATGCATAAGGGAGTTGGAAAATTTTCTTTTGTTGGTAAGGGTGTGAGGGATTGGAACAAATTACCTAGTGTTGTGATGAATAATTTTCCAAAAATGCTAAAGGAATTTAGAATTAAAATTTGTTGATCATAGTAAATGGGCGAGGAAAATTAACATTCCAATTATAAAATAAATTTAAAAAAATATGTGTATAAAAAAGGAGGTAAATGGATGACTGGGGAAATTTCCACCAGGAGTGTTAGCTCAATCTCAATTAAAAATTAATAATAAATAATAACAATAATAGTAAATTCAAATCGTCAAAAATACAAATACACCGGCGGAAATTAAAAGTGCTACAAACACTCAGGAATAGTGGAATTGTAGAAAACTGTAGATATAATCAAGGCCATATCCAGAAGAATGATAACAAACTGGAATAGGTCAGGCTTAGCTTATTACCTTCAGATCTTTGCTGGTATTGAATCAATAAGTGTTCGGATGTCATCGTGGGGTATGTCTCTCTACGTCTGCATGTCTTGTGGGGTCAGTTGTTGCACAGTATATTCTGGGTGACCATGTGATTTAATGAATCTACTCCTGGCATCGCGGACATTCTTTATTGGGGGACAAATCTGGGTTCGTGCGCTCCAAATTGTGGTCATAACCCCTCGTAAGTCTTGTGTTGTGACGAGGCCACAGAATGAGGACAGGCATTATCCTGTTGGAATATGTGATTTGGAGGGTGGACACGTATGGTATCACAATAGGGTGCAGCAACCCCGTCCACTTAAAGATAGGCTGACATTATGCCTCCAACAACAACCGACTCAGCCCTGCTGTCGAAACTGGTTGCGCTCAAACCATGAAACCAGTAGCTGTATCTGTGTGACGTTCTGAAATTACAGCAGGGTAAGTTTTGGACCAAGCCAGCGTACGTGTTGTCGATTATCACCTTGCCACAGACAGAATCGAAACTCGTCTCTAAACACAAATTCACTTGTCTATTTGCGTTTTGAGTACACCATGTTGGACGATGTTGGAAATGAAATCAGATTGATGGAACACATTTCATAGCGGTCAGAGAGTGTAATCCAACTTCAAGTAATTGGTTTACAATCATCCATAGATTGTCTCTCTCTGTAACCACTGCTTGGATCTGGCCTGCAGTCACCGGTCTGCCAGGAACAGCCAACCACACAATCTGGCGCTCGTCACGTGCTTATTGTCCTTCTGTGTAAACCTATGCCTGCTCTAGGAGAGTATTAGAGACTTCTTTTATCCAGTGTGTAACAATTCTGTATACTGACATTGCTCTACGACTAATCCTTCGGAAGATTTTACAATATGATGCATCCATTTCAAACAAACCAACTCTCCGACTTCATTCACAGGTAGACATTTGGGAGTAGAGAGTTGTCATTCTTCGCTTTTGCATACTTGGTCAACAAGAACTTGTGGACAGGAAAGTGTCATGTTACACCACAATGTTCATTACTAATACGGTAAAAAACAGCAACTTTGCATAGCAAATAGCTCCGTAATTCTCATACTATTACATAAAAAACTTTCAATTTTTAATCATTTAGGGAGACTTGGGGCCAAATTTCATCCATTTATCACAACTTCGTCTGGGAGTTGCACTTTTAATTTCTGCCAGTGTATATAAATCCGACGGTACGTTGAAAAGTGATAACGAACAAATTCATAAACTGTGATTTGGATGTAAATTGAATATCTTTAAACTGATGAAACATTTATCTTTCTTTGTCTGTTTTTTCATACCATTTTTCATATCGTTATCTAAGACTAATTTCTAAGCCCGCTTAAAAATGAATTAATGTGGAACATATTTCTCAGTTTATCGTAACAGCGATATCTCTGAACACAGAATATAAGAAAACATACACATCGACTGAATAAAAACAAGCAAAAAGTTCCTAATAATTGGTATCATAGTTTAAACTCAATGCGTTATGCGTACTTTTTTCAGTGTTTTGGCAAATAATTTCTTTGCGATTACTTAATTAAACACAATTTTTATTAAATAATACTCATAACCTCTATTTTATAGTCACATCGCTAGCCATTGTTAGTGATGCAATGAAGGCATTGCACGTGACATTATCGTTACAGACACAATAGTGACCTGTTATTATTAGAAATCTATTAGTATAATAGACAAGATGTAGCGGTGTCACACCTACGTCATGTCACGCGGTGACGTCAAGATATGACGTTGCCTATGACGTCACGCTTTACGATATTATTTGTGGGAGTGCGCGTTATTTAATATCATTTCCAAGCAACAGTGAATAAATTAACTCACAGAATACTGAAATAAAAGTATGTATTGCGTTAAAAACTTAAAATCGATATTTCAATCATTAGATGCTTATATTTACGTAATATTCTTTTGATATATTCAAGTATTCCTTAAATTCTTTGTCCATAGATATTGTAAGATAAAAGCTTTGTATTTCGAGCATCAATGTAGAAAAAAATTTGGTTAAAGTGTTACTTAAAATGGATCAGAATTACAACTGGCATTTGACGCTACGGCAGAGGGCATGAATAATTTAGCTTTTTTTCAAAATAATTTAAACTGTACCCAATTATGAAATTATTAATTCGTTTGAACCGAAATAGTTGCCAACTCATATCGAATTGTGCAGCCTACACTACAATTAATAATGTAAGTTTATCAGATTTATTTTAATCTTCTTTGATTTCACTGAGTAATATTACTGAGGCTATTACGTATTTCCGCAATGTGTAACTATGACAGCTATTCGAACGTTGTAATATCGGTCTGATCACGTTGCAGATTTTGGTTTATTACCTTTCTTTTTTGTTGAATGTTTTTGATGAAATTTATGTTGTTGCGTAATGTATCTCATCAATGAATTGTCGTTTTGGTCGGAAGCTTTCATTTTGTAGCGGCAGTATTACCCGTGATTGTGGTTAGGTTGAAATCCAGCCTGGACAAAAATAAATAAAGAACCTTATCACAGCAATAGCATTTAGCTATTATCAGTTATTTAAGCAGGTTTCATAAGCACTATGTCACGTTTGATATCATGAATCACGATGTAAACTACTCCCGTATGTGATTAGTTTTAAAATGCTACCTGGACCAGGATAGCAACCGAAACCTTTTGTCATAGCGCCAGGCAATAGGAATTGCATTTATTTTATAACAATTCAATTTATTTCAACAATTGCTAAGAAAGGAAATGCTACAATACTGAAAGAAAAGTATGAATTTTGTTTAAATTGTCATATTGATTATTAGTTGCTTTTTTTTAGTGATATGATTACTTGGTTTGAATGAAAGAAGTTCCAAATTGTTCGCGATCTATGCAACCTAAACCACAATTGAAACTAATATAACATGACGTAAGAAGTTAAGATTTATTTTTGGCATCCTTCGTTTTCACTGGGGTCATTATTTCAGCCGAATGTAAGCTGTGTCAGGCATTAAACCTTCCATCTTCATCATAGACAATAAGAAAGTTGTAAGAAACTGTGCAGATTTTGGATCAAGTTTGTATCGCATGATGCATGATTGGTATAGATGCATCATGACATTGACATGCGATTCAGGGAATGTATAAATTCGCGTGTGAATGAAGCTTTGATTTTCTACCAGCTATATTGGCGAAGATTGTAGTTATGCTGAAACGCAACCTGGACCAAATTGACAACCGAAACTTTTCTACACTCACAAGGGACGAGAAATTACAGCATAGTGAGCTTTATTTTATAAAATTTCTATCTAGGTAAACAACCAAATGAAATCAATTGCCAGCACAGTCCGTTAAACCCGTCATTTTTGACGGGTTTTTTGGCTAGTATTCTTATAAAATTTCAAACTTTTTTTTTGTCCTTAAAGCATGTAAACTTATGCTTCTATTTTTCGATTTTTTTTTTTTTTGCTTCAGAATTTATATATTTGAGTAAGTTTGACCATACGATTTCCCCAATTTCAGAGTATCGGTCTGTTGATGCACTGAGCCCAGCTGCGAGGAGTAACAGATTCAAGAGAAGTAAACAAGATCCAACAACTTCATCGAAGCTTACGTACACTGAAGAATCTTGGATTACTGTTACTAACGGGTTAGCTGCTATATTAACCATTATATTTCCCATTTTGGATTGCAAACACTCATCTAGGCATCTTATTGCTTGATTAGTATATAAACTTGAATGCTTTGTATTAATACAGAAATTTCAGGAATATTTGCTTTTGTTAAACATAATTATGTAAGTACTATTGAAGAGAATGTTTATGAACGTACTAACAGTTTTGTTCTATTACTCCATTAAGGTTGACGAAGTTCGCAAATCCTCTAGAACATCCTTCACCTTACAACATGAATTAACATGAAATATGTGCACTAGATGTTCCTAGCCTATTGCAGTTCTCAGTTAGGGTAGTCCTAACTTCGGATGGCATTACTGATGATATACAGAAAGACGCTGGAAAAAAAAAACCAAGATAGCGATAGACAAATTGACACCAAAATTATCTACTATTCAGCGTGTGACTAAATTCCACTCATGTACCTGTCAACTGCTGTTGGTGTGCAAAGGCCGACTTACATCTTCTGATATCGATATAGAATATTTAGACAATATTGTTTCTGGAAAAAAATTACAGTTTTGAAATGAGCACTACGTTGACTACAGGTCACTCAAAAATACTTGAGTTCAATGAACTTACCAAGTCCTTTATTGTTTATCAGATGAAAGATGTTAAGAACAGTCACTATTCACTTTAACATTAATTTTCAGTATTTGAGTTAATATTAGAAGCTTTAGATAACTTGCTCCGACAGAAGGTAAAAACGACGAACCCAATACAAATAGTTGAGAAAAGGGAGTATGATGATAACACTATTGTGGTTTTAAAGGAGAAGTTCTTAAACGATTGCATTCTGCTGATAATTCCTTAGACATTCAGCAATAGTCATAGGAGTAATTTATTTGATTTAACCATAAATGATTTCCAAGTTGTAACTCGTCTTTCATCACTGCGGCATCAATTTTTCTTCTTCTTCAGGAAATGAAATTGTCATATTCTCGTACAAGAATAGGTATTTTGACAGGAACACATAAACTAATACCATTTACGTGCACAATTATTTATTTGTCAATTATTTATTTTTTAGTACCGAAACTGGAATATTCTCACAGAACAACCTCCAAGGTGAACCTGAAAATCTCGTATATCCCATTCAATATATGAAACTTATTTTCTATTGGGCTCTTATTCTACTAAGATTTACTTATTAGCTGTTTGATTGTTGAAGTTAGAACGTGAAATTTCTAACGGTGTGGTTTGCGTACAAGATTTTACCGTCATAACCATAAAGTCTGCAGGATGACATAATAACTGTTCTCTTTCAAAAAGTGGAAGTTTCTACCATGTGTCCATTTAACCGTTTAATTGAGCAGATAAATAGTGACTCATATCTATGGACAGATAAGGAGGCGCTGACGTAGCATCAGATGTCAAATTCATACTACAGTTAAAAACTGAAAAAACTGAAAAAAATAGTCATAATAATTCCGACCTCTTACAAGGCTGACTGGTCCGCAGTCATATGGCAAATAATATGAACAAAACATTGTTAAAGCCGAAAGAGAGTTCTTAAACAAAGGTTATTAGCAATAAAATCAAAATAAAGGACATTAGAATCAGATATATAAAACTCCAAACCACCAAAAGTAAGCCCTAGTCTTAATCTGGTTTTCGTGATAACCAATCGACAGCTTCCGCATAGTTTCCACGGTTTCTAGGTGACGCGGCTCCACCCGGGTAGCATGGGAGCATTCCGTAAGAATTCACCTGTCTTAAGAAAAATTAGTCACACATTAACATGGATTCATTGAATAAAAATTGAGAAATATGAAGCCCTGTTAAATATTTAAATCGGAATTTACACGGTAAATATGAATTTCTTCTAAGCGATCATTTATGAAGTAACTAAAACAATTACAACCTATTGCTGCCACAGAATAAAAACTATCTAGTGTCCAATAAGTAATCATAAAAAGTCCAGTAGAATCCAATGTCTGTTTGTTATTGTCTGCCTGCTTTATAACAATGCAGTAACCCCTCAACATAGATAGTTCCAAGGTTTCATTGACACATTGCAGAAATGAATTATTTACTCTCCGTAATTAGCTGTTTATTCCAGAAAGCCATATTTCCTAGCAATCACATGTATTACTTATTGCGATCTTTTACACTAGTTTCTCTGCTTAAATAGGCAATTTGGGAAGGTGATGCAAGGTAAAATAGTAGCTCGTAAACATTAAAACCCATTTCAACATTTAAAAACTGTAAAAAGTTTAATTAAAATTCGTAATGGGGAAGAATCAGAAGAGACGAGTGGATCAGATGGTCTAGATGTGATCACTTATTTCACTCAAGGTACACATGTCACAGTGGATGCTGAACAACAAGCTATTGGGCCGTCGGATGTGGCCCAGCGGATTGGAAAGCTGATTCAGGCGCCACTTTATAGTCGAACATTTTTGCTTTTACGGGTGAGGTACGGATGAAAATTTTACGATGTGTTTGTGATGTGTAGTGCTAGATTACGTCTTGAGAAATTCTGTAAAAGGTTGCCACTTCAACGAACTCACTAAATCACACCCTGTGAAAAAACTCGCCACTAGTATACGCACACCAAGGTGTTGAGAGTAATCTCATAACTTTTACGTACAGTACATTCTGTCAGCGAATAGTATACATTTGTGCTAATATGTTTTGCTTTATTTTGTTCGTGAAACATGTTTTATTCAGCAATAAATGGGAAAGAAACCAAAATTCGTCTAGCTTATCATGTGAAACAGCGTGAACACCTTTATGAAGATGAGTGATACGTGGGACTTCAAAACCCGCATCGGTGCCTCCTTGCTGTACTGCTCTCAGTACAATTGTAGGGTTCCTGACATACAGTCAGCTAGGTTGCAAGTATCGCCATCTGTGGGTCATGCAAGCTGTTAGTATTTGTGTATTCTACGTTATTCTGTCCATGAAATGTGCAGTTTTCAGGAGGAAACATTAGCTGTAGACATAGGGAAAAATATTCACTAAACACTCTCCACCGGTGGGAACCTACAATCACATATATTTAGCCATATCTGTAAGTAACCCTATGGGGCCTAACTGAGAATTCGGATATTCACGAATTGTTGTTACAATATTCTAAAATTAACAATTATAAAAATTAGAAGTAATGGAACAAAATCTTCTAATTATTCTTGCCTTAAGAAAATGTCGTGTCTCTCTTTATACGTGCGATATAGAAAAAAATTACAGATGTGAAACTCCAAAACTAAAACTAATTTCTGTCACGATTGCGACACTGTAGAAAAAAGTAAACCTACTATATTTCAGCCGAGGTATGTTCTGAGCTATGGGGATATCGTGTTTGCTCAACAAGTTAGAAAATGATCGGATATAGCCGTTTGCTATGTTCTATCAGCTGGAACAGGAAGTAGTTGTGGTCTACATTCCCCCCACCCCTCTTCCAGCATACCATATCTTATCGAAGGACGGATACCACACTCTTGGTGAGCGCCGATTTTCTGTTGTTCTAGTTTCACTTACTTTTCTCCTAACATTTCGAATTGTTATCTCAAGGTTAAGGTTGTTTGAACTAATGTTTGCTGTTTGAGTACGAACTGTATCAAAATTGTGTTATCTTGAAACTTTAGAGGCAAATGAAAAATTATTTGCTGCAATTTTAAAACTGTACGGAATGAATTTCTTCTATTAGTCCATCAATTTTAATTAAGGAAATAAATAAATTTATCAAACTTAAAATGCTCAAGATTGTACCATTACGCTGATAGCTTCAATCCTACGTGTTATTTTGAGGCTGATCCATTACTTAAAAAAGTGTGAAGGTTAAATTCGAGTAGAAGTGACTAAACACGATTTCATTCAGTGTGTACAGTACGTTAAATACGTGGTTCTGAACTAAATATCTTTCTCTAATTTAAGGACATAACATTATCAAAAGGAGTGTTATACCATACATTCATTTACAGTTAATCATTTACACTGCATCCTGGTATTTAACTTATCCTGACAGTTTTTATTTTTATTTTTTAAATTATGGGAATTAGATATTTTCTTATAAGTCATAACATTAGCACTTAAGGATCATCAATAAAGGATAACTCTTCTGAGCCATAGCAAACATTATTTGCATACTGGTGTGAATCTTGTCTAGTGACACAAAGGAAGTTGATTAATTTGTGTGGTTAGACCAATCGGGAATTGCTAAAAACAAAGGATATCTGGTTTTGAATGAAGTTTAAGATACATGAGCTTCATTGATAAACAATATTTATTTCAGATGCGGCACGTTTCCGAAAGACATTTCTATAAGCAGTAAAACAGTTAACGATTAATGATTAATCATATAAAAGCAAGATAATTAACTTTTTGCGTTTTGTTTCAGGGAACCAAGGTTATTCATATCTGAACTTACTAACATACTTAATCCGCAAAGCACAACAATTTTTCTATTACATCCATTCTGCAGCGCATTGACGTAACGTTTATGACTACTACATCAGGAATTTTGACCCATTAAACACAAATTGTTACTCAGTTAAATGAGAAATAAAATTATTTGCACTTATAATATCTATGATTTTTGTTAAACGTAATTTTTAATTATTTTTCAACCGCGATGGAGCACTTGCTCTGGTGGCAACTTCCCTACACAATTATTTTCACCTTTGTCGAGTCTGGACTTCCAGTTAAACGTATTATTCGAAGAGTAATATATAATCAGGGGCGGATCCAGGGGGGGGGGGCTAGAGGGCTCAAGCCCCCCCTAAAAGTACTTTGGTCTACCCCCGACATTGTAATTTTGGAAACTTATTTTTTTTTTTTTTTTAATTAGCTCTACGGATTCGAGGAGGCTATAAAGACTACCACATACCCGACTCAAGCCCCTCCAAAACCAAAATCCACTGAAGGCAAGCCCTCTGAACCAACTTCACTCAAACCACGCCCCCCCCCCCCCAAACCAAAGTCCGCTCAAGCCCTCCCCAAACCAAAATCCTGGATCCGCCCCTGTATATAATGTACGTAATACTATCACAAAGAATCGTTTCTTGGAGTTTAACGGAATCTTTTAAGTTTTCAGCGCCTCTGTTATTCTGTCCCTGTTTTTCGAGTGATAATCATCAATCTATACTAATAAAAGTCTAAGCTTGGTCATCGTAACGCCGACGTCACGTGCCCAGCCTTTGTTACTGAATTGACAGCAATCAGAGATGTTACTAAATAATATAGGGTTTATCCTCCATCCCTTCCTATCTTGTGCTAACCTCTTCATCTCCACATATCCCTTACAACCCACCTCTTCAATTATCTGCTTCATACATTCTAATCTCTGTCTTCCTCTACAGTTCTTACCTTTGACTGTTCCCTCCACTAACAAATTAACCAATCCAGCATGTTTCGATATATGACCTACCAGCCTGTCTCTTCTTTCTGTAAGCTTCTTCCACAAACGTCTTTCCTACTCATCATTTTCAAAACTCGTCAATATCGTACTTTGTCTATCCATTTAATTTTCAGCATTCTTCTGTAGCACCACATTTCAAATGGTTCAATTGTCTTTCTTTCTGGTATTCCTAAAGTCCATGATTCGCTTCCATAAGGTGCTGTGCTCCACACGTAGAGTATTAAAAAGTTCTTTCTAATTCCTAGATCAATATTTGAAACCAAAAGATTTCTCTTTTTCATGAAAGCTCTTTTTGCTAGTGCTATTCTGCTTTTAACATCATTCTTGCTTCGGCCATCGGTTGTAATTTTACTTCCCAAGTAGCAGAATTCACTTACTTCTTCTATTGCATTCGATCCTATTTTTAAGCTTAATTTACTAGTATTGGTATCATTTCTGCTACATTTCATCACTTTTGTCTTGATTTGATTTATATTCAGTCCAAAATCATCCTTCAGTATTTTGTTCATGATACTCAGAAACTTCTCAATATCTTCTGCTAACAAGACAATGTCATCAAGCAAATCGTAGCATACTGATTTTTTTCCCCCCCTGAACAATTATACCACATGAAAATTTTTCTTTTACTTTCTTTATTGCTTCCTCTACATACAAGTTGAATATTAACGGGGGTAGACTACAACCTTGTCTCACACACTTTTTAACTGACGCTTGTCTTGCATGATTCTCTATTTTTATTACAGCCACTTGATTCTTATATAGTTTATAAGGTATTCTTCTATATCGATACTTTAGACCTAATTTCTTTAAAATTTTGAACATCTTGTCCCACCTAACAATATAAAAAGCTTTTTTTATATCAACAAATGCCATAAAAATATATTTGTTTTTCTAGGTCCGCCTTTCAAGTATTAATCTTAAAGCCAGAATTAATCCCTTGTACCGCCATTTTCCCTAAACCCGAACTGATCTTCATCTACTATCTCTTCTACTACCCTGTCCATTCTTCTGTATATTATTCTGGTCAGTAATTTTGAAGCATGTGATATTAGACTAATGGTGCGATAATTCTCACATTTGCCAGATTGAGGTTTCTTTGGAAGTGTGAAGATGATATTTTTATTACAATCAGTTGGAATTTCTCCTGTTTCATAACTTTTTGATATCAACTTGAATAATCTTTCGATTTCTTCTTCTCCTAGGGATCTAAGAAGTTCTGCAGGGATCTCATCAATTCCAACTGCCTTATTTGCTTTCAAGTCATTCAGAGCTCTATTAAATTCTGTCCTCAAAACAGGATCTCCTAAGTCATCAATGTTGACATCGCCTTCCTTTTCCCCATCATACAATTTCTAAATGTATTCCTTCCATCGGTTAGCAATATCGTCTGAGCTTTCTTTAATGTTCACACCACTTTTCTTCATTTCTCCAAAATTCTGTTTGATCTTCCTACACGCAACATCTCATCTACTTTATCTATGACCATTTCTTTTTCTACTTCTTCACACTTTTCTTCTAGCCATTTTTCTTCTCCTTTTTTGCATTTCGTGTTTATTTGATTTCTAAATTGCCTGTATTGCTTTATTCCTGCTTCATCCTGATCATTTTTGTACCTTCTCCTCTCATCCATCAGTTCCAAAATGTTTTCTGTGATCCAAGGTTTTCTGGCAGCTTGTTCCCTAAAGCCTATTGTTTATTTATCAGCTTTCATTACTTTTGTTCTTTAATGTATTTCATTCGTCTTCGGTTGAGCTCCTTTCAGAGTTACTTCTTAGACCTAACAAGTAAGTCTAACATTTCTGCAATTTTTTTCTCTCGTACTGGATTGTTTCAGTTTATGCACTTCCAGTCTCTTCTGCGTATGCTGCTTCCTTATACGCTTGAATTTCAGCCTGCACTTCATTACTATCAAATTATGGTCAGAGCCTATGTCTGCTCCTGGGTACGCTTTACAGTCTAGAACTTGATTCCTGAATCTCTGTTCGACCATGATATAATCTAGCTGATATCTGCCTGTATCCCCAGGACGTTTCTATGTGTATATCCTTATTGCATGGTTCTTAAACAATGTGTTTGCCGCAACTAGCGTATATCTTTCACAAAAGTCTAACAACCTGTTGAGATCCGATTGGGTACCTCCTGAAAATTTTACCCAGGAAGAAGCCATCATGATATATGTAATTTGAGAGGATTATATGTCCTTGTGATACCTTTTTGGTATTTAATGCAGTGGTTTCCCGTTGCCTTCTGCATCCCCTGCCGTTGATCATTTCTGATTCGTCCGTCTTTAGGGGCGTCCATAAATTACGTTAGGTTTACAAGATTTTAGGGGGGTATTTTGATTTCTAGGGGGTTCTCACGGACCAGATCTCACCAGCGGGAGGGAGGGGGGGAGGGGTCGGGCCAGATCTCACGAAGTCTCGCCAGAAAGAGGGGGTCAAGAAATCCGGAACAACATCTCATGTAATTTAGGGATGCCCCCTTAGGAGCCATTTCCAAGAGGGTGCCCTGGACCACTCCCCGCTCTTCCGCCCTCCTGTCGGAGGCCGTTGGAAAGCATTGAGTGACTCCTTATACTCCTTATTCAGTCCCTAGAGCCTTGTCCGTGCAAGCAGGGTATAACACGTGAAGTAGAGGTTGATATTTGGTTAGAAAAGGCTAGTATAATCTCTCCCAAACCCTTAGACCCCAGTATGGGTTATGAGCGTTATTTTAAATAGGTTCTATTGACTTAAGCATCCACGAAGAAATGAATTACCAAAACACTAAAACAAAAGTTTGTAACGTGTCTAAGTTAACATATTATTATTAAATGCTCTTCAACTGTTTATAGTTGCTTTATTTAAATTTGTTCGTTAAATTGTTTGCCCATAAGTATGTAAGATAAAAGCTTTAATTTTTGAGCAGTAATGTTAGAAGAAGTTTTGATTAGCATGAAATTTAGCCTGGGTCAGAATGACAACAGGCATTTCACTGCAGATGGTAAAAGTAATATAAGGTTAAAAAAAAAAAAGTTAGTTGTCTTCATTTGCGCCTCGTTAATGAAAAACATAATTGTTTAAAAAAACATAAAAACCGCCTTCAAAAAAGCACTAAAAATTTTAAAATAACTTTATACCTTGCTTAGGAAAAAGTAAATCTAAATAGACAACATTTTACATTACTTTCATTGAAATTTTGACATTAATTAGTTATTTTTGGAGTCGGTGCCAGCTGTCACATCGCGAAGAATTAATTACTGAACTTCTTTTTTGGCGTTAG